>JAWWMK010033695.1:0-13281 GCA_035047105.1 Galeopsomyia nigrocyanea
GACACGTGTCTTTTTTGACACAAAACAACACGTGTCCCGTTGGTCAAAAAACACGTGTTTTTTTTTCAACCGGGATGTTCAGTGCTACGGGTTATAGAGCTGGTTGGGCTTATGGTCCCAAAGATCTTATTAATAATGTAAATACAGTCAATGCCTTTGTCGTTATGAGCGTGCCGACTCCAATTCAGGTCGGTTTAGTATTTAAAAATATACCGACAATTGGCTCGTAATTGCAATCAAGCCCTTGCCTCGTATTACAGGAAGCTGTTGCAGTCGCTATCGAAGAGGAGACTGAAAATTACGGCAAACCCAAATCTTACATCGAACAATTGAGAAGAGAATGTGCATTGAAAAGAAATTACATGTACAAGATTTTGAGAGATTCGTGAATGTCGCCAGTCTTCCCGGAAAGTGGCTATTTTATTATCGCAAAGTGGAGAACTATGGTGAACAGCGTTGAATTATACATCAAAAACGACGAATATGAAGATTATTCGTTTGTCAGGTGGATGGTAAACAAAACTCTTTTTAACTTGCTAATGTTTCATATTATAACGTATCATAAACAATCCTACAAGTCAAAAAAAAAAAAGATATTTCTCTGAAATAAATTTGTGCTTCCGAATTCAAAAGAATTGTTATGGCTACGCATCGAAATTTTTGGATTTTCCGCGTCGTTATAATATACGTTATTTCCACAGCGCTGCTGATTCAGATGCGAATGTCGGCGCGTTGCACAAAAAAAAAGTATGCACACCATCGTCGAAAACGAAGAGTCATCAACGGCAACTTTCCGTTTGGAGCTATAAAAAGCTACTCAGCTAAAAATTGTGCTGCTCGCTCACTCTCCCGCAGTGAGTGAGCGCGAGTCCGTCGTATAGCGACAAGTTAGTCGAAATTAAAATGTATACTACCACCATGGGGTTCTTCTCCGCGTTGATGTGTTTTCTTTTCACTTAAAATTGTGCTTGCTGATTTTTCGTTCGGGCTCGGCAAGGTATTTTGTGCATAATTTGCGAATAATTTTTACTAATTTTTTTAGAATTCCTCAATTTATTTGAAAAAAATAACCCACGAGAATCTCAATGATTGAATTATTTTTAAAATTAAACTAGTAGAAACCAAAAAGCTTGACAATATTTTCCAAAGGCCAACCGTTTAATCTCGTTTCAGATGATAAACAAGAAAATTAGCGAATAATTTGGTATACACATGCGCGACTCATGATCGTAACCATAAGTCACGATGTATTCGTGCGGCTCATCGAGGAGGATGCGGCTGAAGCATTAGATGACATAATTGCTAATCGAGCTGAAGAGTTGCGCTTGATTGGAGCTCGTAATTCAACGGTGGAGTGTTTTCTTGGAGAGCGCGCTTTAACAGCCTTCGCGCACTTCTTCAATCCACGCAATTCCGGCTATCTCAGTTTGTTATTATGGTAATTGCACTGGCTATCAAACTAATTTTTTTTTTTGGGTAAAATTGTGTGAAGCTGAGTTAGTATTATTGCCAAATTTATTGTTTTTCGGTGATCGGTTTTCGAGACAACTGTCAATAAAGATGAATTGAAAAAGCTTTTTTTAAGAAAATGTAATGAAAGTGTAATATATAATTATAATATTGTATTTATATTTTAATTTTAGGTTCCTCATCGGACTGGGATTTGGATTGATTGTTCATCATGCTAATCTTTTGCCAATTTTTCTAATTATATGCTTAATTTTGTCGATGGTACTAATCTCATTTCCCCACTGATTATTAAATCTGTCAAAAATTTTGTTAAAAGTCAGCAAAGTTCGTCTTCTTCAAGTTATTACTAAATATAGTTTATCCACTGTTTTTTGCTGAGCATGTTTCATGTCTTATAATTTAATGTTAAAGGCATATGTTTTAATGTACAATCCAAAATAAATATATTAAAAATTATTCGAATAAACGTTCTACCATTTTTATTGTACAAGTGCTATGTTGGGTTTAATTAATATTGCATGACTTTGTTTAAATACGTTTATTATTTAAGTTATAATGAATCAAGTCTTTGACAAAATTATGGAACATTGAGTAGGCATTACATGACAATTGCTTAATTATTACGTTCGTAGTGATAACAATATTGGAAAAAAACATACTTAGTATCTATGCTGAAAAAATATACATTGTAAATGACGAAACAAATTGTGCGTTGCTATTATATATACAATCTACAACAATGCATTATCTGATCGCTATTTTTTTTTGCCAGCAAAGAGTATCTCTTATTACAATTAGTTCATAAAAAAAGGAAATAGTTTATTTACAACTATCTATATATTAGATATAAAAAATATCTGATTGTTCATCATCATTTTTTAAAACATTTTTTCTCTCTCTCGACTATTCGCAGCAGTAAGTATAAAATGCCTAAAAATACTTTATTTTTTATTTTTCTGCATTATTTAGTAACATTTTTGCATTTTTATGATAGTTTTAAATGCTCGATTCGAGTGAAAAAAAAAATGACGATTAAAGGCCGCTTTGACGTTACCGCGAATATCAAAAGGCAAAATTAAAACAAATTAAAAAATCTTAGACTCTGTACCTTGAAAATTCGATTATTACATACCTTAAAGTAAAAAAGAAAAGTAACGTTAACTCGTTATTTCAAAAGTACTCCGAAGATATTATAAAAAATCTCATTTCAGTTCGCACTGAAAATTTTTCCTTCGCTTCATTTCGCAGTAGAAGCTTGCGACTCCAAAAGGCCATTTTCCTTTTGCTCCGTCAAATCGTCTTTCGCATTCTTCTCCGGTGGCGGCGGGTCTTTGGATTTGTGTTTCTTTCTGTGGCTCATCATCGTCGATCTCGACACGAATGATTTGCCACAGAGATCACATTCGTAAGGACGTTCGCCCGTGTGCAACCTCTTGTGTATGGCCATCGGACTGAACTGAGTGAACGTTTTACCGCAAATCTCGCACCTGTAGGGTCGCTCGCCGGTGTGCGATCGCCTGTGGCAACGTAGCGCCGAACGTCTCGCGAAGACTTTGCCGCAAAGATCGCATTTGAAGCTCTTCTCGCCGGTGTGCATCGTGGAGTGGATCTTCAGATCGACCCTCGTTAGGAAACCTTTACCGCAAACCTTAAATGAAAGAGAACCAAATATGAATTTCGCACCGTTGAATGCATGAGAATTGCATTGCGCTTGTTAAAACTCACCTCGCAAAGATAAGGCTTTTCGCCAGTGTGAATCCTCATGTGAGTATTGAGATAACTCTTACTGACGAACATCTTGTTGCAAACTTCGCAAGGATACTGTCTATTATCCGTGCCGGAGTGTATCTTCTGGTGACTCTTGCAGAGTCCCTTGGTGATGAAACCTCTTCCGCAAATTTCACATTGGTAGGGTTTCACGCCCATATGGCGATTCTCGTGATCGAGCAGCGACTGTTTGGTCTTGAAGTTTTGGCCGCAGGTGGAGCACGAGTACGGCTTTACGTCCGAGTGTACGCGTTGATGCACGATCAGGTAACTCTTGCACTGGAAGCCTTTGCCGCAAGTCGAACAGTTGTAATCGTATTGGCCGGTGTGCGTTGCCGTATGTTGAGCCAGACCAATTTTACTGCGGAACGCTTTCTCGCACATCATGCACTGGAATGGCTTTTCACCGGTGTGCATTCTCATGTGTTCCTGAGGTATCATGAGAAACATATATGAATATCTCGCGTATAATTTGTCACGATGAGTAAAATGATAACGTACCTGGAGCTTATAATTCGTCCTGTACTCTTTGCCGCACTGCGGACAAACTTTAGGCGTCCACTTGGGTCTATTTCCTTGTTGTTGCTCTTGCTTTACATCGTCAGCCAGCTGATTTAGCGAAGCATCATCTGAGCTTCTATCGGCGTCGATCTTATGCTTATCCTCGATGCACTTTTGACTGTGAATACTCAATACTTCGAGGCTTGTAAAGTAAGTATCGCAGTTTGGACAGCAGCAGAAGTGCTGCTCGAAGTGCACCGCGAGATTACTGGGCTCTGACGATGCATCGTTGCAGAATGGACATATGTACCTGAAATGTAAATTTAAATTTGAAAATCCGTATAGCGAAATTCGTCATCGACAATCGTTTTGCACAACTTACCAATGCGAATCAGTGTTATCGATGGTAGGATTGCTCAGCGCGCTCGTGAGCAACGCGTCTTTCGTGTCCTTCGTGTACTGCCCTAACATTCCATCCGTACTGTCACTGTGGCTTGTCGTCGGTAAGATAAACTCGTGAGCATCGGTGCTCAAAGGATCGTCGACGTCGCTTTCAGCTCGCGACGAAGGAAAACTGTTATGCTGCGGATGTATTTTTCGAGGATCGGTTTGTACTCCCAGTGTCGCCACGTACTCTATACCCAATTGATTCAGGTGGTGACCAGCTACCGTTAAATTCTCTACTGTTACGGCCATGTCGCCGTGCAAGTGCATTGCTATCTCTTGGTTGGAGACCTTGAAAAAAAAAATTCACTGTATAATTTGGAGCGCGATTGATGTAATTGATTTTTAGTTTTCAAAAGTATTTTAAAACAGTTTCCTCAGCGATCCAGCAAGCCGCAGGCTTAAGCTGGAGCGGCCAAAGTTGTCGTCACTGACAATTTGCGAGCAAGGATATAACCATCATTGGAAACAAATTTAGAAAAAAAATTTCTCTCAAAATCAATAGATGTTCATACCTCTCTCATCTGCTCGTCCACCATCCTTACAGTTTCCCGATCCAATTGAAAATCAGCCACTTCTATATCAGTCTCTTCCTGGCTCAAATCATCTTGACTGGCATCCTTTTGTATACCATTGATGCTATTTATACTTTGAATATCATCAATCGTAACATCATCCATGTCATCTGCCTCTTTCGCAATTATTTTGAGCATCTGCCTAAACATCCCTTCGGTTTGTAAGACTTTTTCGCGAAAGTCAAATAGTTCTTCTACTTTTGAAAAGCATTCTTGGCAGATCACTTTTGGTAATTGATCTGTCATCGAAATCTAAAAGATATGTATTGATGCGATATAACTTATTGCATAGAGATTATACAGAGAATGTGAGTGACATACCTGAACAGGCAAACAAGTAGCAATTTTTTTATGTAAATTTCTCACATCGTCGTTCTCTTCAAAGATGGGTAGACCCATGAGAATACTCATTTTTGTGGCACATAATCGGCATAAATAATCAAGGTCTTCCACCTCAACCATGTTTACAACAATACAAGGCTCACCAGGAAAAATTTATCTCGAATAACAATTAGGTTAGGTAGGAACATTAAACATTTTTAAAAATGCGCTGACTGGTTTTCATTCTTAGTGCATGTTGTGTAAATACTCTTGAGGAATTTCTGTAAGTATATAATTTTTGTAAGCACAATCACAAATACATTATCAGCATATAGGTGACAAATAAATGTGTGAGATTACAAACATTTGTGATAACTACAACAATTACTAAAAAAATCATTAGGAATACAAATAAAGAAATTGTTATTAGCTAAAATTCGTGATAACTCTATTGTTTTTAACTCTTATCTCATTTCTAAAAGGAAGTTTTGCTCAACAATACAGAAAAATTGAAAATTAACTCCGTTTTAAGAACAACACCTTACTTAAAATATTGTTCAGAGTGTAATTTCGCTAATGCTAGTCAAAATTCAGAAGTAAAGTAAAATAATCTTTAAAATCTTACTCACAACGTACTCAGAGTTTATCGGCACGCTGTTGCTTTCTCCTTCCAGTTGCTTCGAATCTTTTGAAACAGGTTAGAAAAAGGGAGACGCCATGACGATCGTTGAAAGTATTAAAATCGTTGTTCAATGCATCGAAATTCCATTCAGTGGACACTATGTAACGATAAAAAATCGCGGTAGGCGTTGACGTGTGAAGGAACGAAGATAAAGTTGTCTTTATTCTTTCATCTCTCGTGTGTAATAGTCAGTAATAGTTGCCTCCGGTGGTGTGCGGTTAGCCTTTTCCTTGAAGCCTCTACCTGTCTTCTCTCTCTTTTCATCTTGGGAGAAATGCATCACTTCTGGTTTATTGCCTTTATATTTGGTTCGCTGACGGTCACCTTTGATAGTGACGAGTCAAATATTGCCCTTCTTAAGTCCGTTAAAATTTTTAAACATTTTTTAAGTTAATTTTAATAAATTCGTAGCTTTGAAAATTATTATGCAATTAGTTTCATTTCCAAAAATTATTTATCGATTACACTTTGTTACATACTCCAGTATACATATATTATTCAAAAATCTGTTTGCACAAAATATCTGGGTGATCGAAATGAATTCATCCTCAAAAACAAATACAATTAGCAATCAGTGCGTGCTTATTATTGAATTTTAATTATCAATTTGAAAAGTGCGCGGAATCAACAGGATAATGAACGTCACGTTAAATGACGTCAGCACTGCACTCGCCACTGCTCGCAGTTTGTTGCAGTTTGTTTACACGTTTGTTATACGATGGCCGCTACCGGTAAGAATAATCTGCACAACAATCTAAAACGAAAACATTCTGAAGAGTATTCGAGCGACGAAGATGGTAAGTTGGTTTTGCATTATATTTTAAACAATAGTCTTAGTTATCATTGAGGTTTTAAGGGTGCTTGACGGATGTCTTGTTTTTTTGAGGTTAAGATGTATGAATTTATTTTTCGTTCTAAATATATTATGTTAATTCATATTTATTATGTTTACAGATAGTTCCAAACAAGCGAAATCGAATGAACCAAGGCTGTGTCCATATTTGGATACAATCAACAGGCAATTTTTGGATTTCGATTTCGAAAAGTTATGTTCTGTGTCACTCTCCAGGATAAATGTGTATGCTTGTTTAGTATGTGGCAAGTACTTTCAAGGTAGAGGCACAAATACACACGCTTATACACACAGCGTTGGAGAGGGTCATCATGTGTTTTTAAATCTGCAAACACTCAAGTTTTATTGCTTGCCTGACAACTATCAGATCATAGGTAAATATGCCTCTCATTTATTTATAAGTACTGTCAAATTTTGAGATGAAAATCTTATAATATTCTAATAGCATTGATACTTTGCAGACTCATCATTGGACGATATCAAGTATGTTCTTAATCCAACTTTCAGTAAGAATCAAATTGCAAAGTTGGATAACAATGACAAGCTTTCAAGGGCTATTGATGGTTCCTTGTATTCACCTGGTATAGTTGGTATGAACAATATCAAAGCCAATGATTACTGCAATGTTATTTTACAGGTACATAAAAGATATTTGTTTATTGCAATTAGTAGTCAAGACAAGATTTAATAACTAATGTATTTTTTCAGTCACTATCTCATGTCACTCCATTGCGAGACTACTTCCTGAGGGAAACCAATTATGCCAAAATCAAAAGACCACCTGGAGACTCACACTATCTTCTTGTTCAAAGGTTTGGAGAATTGATGAGAAAATTGTGGAATCCTCGTAATTTTAAAGCACATGTAAGCCCACATGAAATGTTACAGGCCGTTGTACTTTGGAGTAAAAAAAAATTCCAATTCACTGAGCAGGGTAAGCCAAAGATCTTTTCATGTTTATCAAATTCAATTCTTTTTGCCAATTGATTTCACAAATTTTGAAATTGCAGAAAAATAAACCGTTTTATTGTTTTCATAGGAGATCCTATTGATTTTCTATCTTGGTTTTTAAATGAACTTCATATGGCATTAAATGGCACAAAGAAAAAAGATTCTAGTATAATTTACAAGACATTCTTAGGACATTTGCGAATTTATACGCGCAAAATTCCACCTCTTGAGTTGGAGGAAAAACAGAGAAGTGAGTTGTTGAGTACAGAGGAATACAAGGAAACTGTAACAGAAAGTCCATTTCTATTTTTAACGTGTGATTTGCCACCTCCACCGCTTTTTAAGGATCAGTTTGCAGAAAATATAATTCCACAGGTGAATTTGTATACACTGTTGAGTAAATTCAACTCACAATCAGAGAAAGAATACAAAACTTACAAGGAGAACTTTATGAAAAGGTTTGAAATACGGGAGCTACCGCCATTTTTGATACTGTACATTAAGGTAACAAGATTTTGTTATTTCTTATTATAATTTCTTATTTCCAAGTTTCCCAAGACTAATAATATTGTATGTTTTTCAGAGATTCACAAAAAATACATTTTTCGTTGAGAAAAATCCAACGATCGTGAACTTTCCCGTGAAGTGAGCTTTTTCGTAATTTTTTAAGCCCTATTTGATTGAAGCCTAATTTATCAAATTTTACTTTCCAGGAATGTTGATCTTGGAGATATTCTGACACCAGAGGTGAAAGCCATGCACCCCCATACATCTTATGATTTGATTGCCAACATTGTCCATGATGGTGAACCTAGTCATGGTACTTACAGGGTGCACATTTTGCACAAAGCTACTGGACAGTGGTATGAGCTTCAAGATCTGCATGTGACTCAAATACTTCCACAGATGATCACTCTAACAGAGGCTTACATTCAAGTGAGTTTTAAAATAGCTGTTCTTAAAGTTTAGAATGATGAAGTAAAAAAGTAATTCAAATATAATCCATACATTTCTTTAAATTTTTGCCAGATATATGAATTGAAGAAAGAAGAAAAATCTGATGGAGAAAATGGAAAACCTCAATGACCAGAAAATCCTTAATTTTTTGTGTCACCTGAGCACACAATTTGTAAATATTTGAATAAAATTAATTTTAAGCAAAGACTGATACTTTTTTTATGTTTTTCAGATGTAAGGTTTCACTTTTAAGTCAGTTGCTCCAAATTTAAAGAACATTTTACTCCAAAAATTCATTCATCCAGTAGATTTTTTCAAAGTAATAGTTACGTCAGCTGATTTATAATAATACGGATCTACGCACTCGATTAATAATGCTTTATTAATCGAGAAGAAAAATAATTCATCGATTACGCACCACAGCAGCACGTTGTGAAATTGAAACTCGCACTAACGCGCACGCGCACGCGTCTCACCGAAGCGACGTCTATCGTGCGACCGGCGAATCGTCTATGAAATTCGGAATTCCGCGCGGCAGGCGGCCTTTCTTTCAGTCGGCTCGCGTTGCTTAGCTCGCGCGGTACTGTTTATTGCATAGGAGTTTCACGGGGCGATCGAGGAAAAACCGGATAAGCGAACGCAAAGAGTGCAGTGCATTTTTTTTTTCCTTTCCCGAAAGGGAAAATGAATACGTGAACAGTGTTGTAGTGTTGTTTCGTAAGTTATCAAGAGGCACGAGTGATCTAAAGAACGAGGATATCGTGGTTTTTCGTCGTCTTCGTCGTCAACGGTGAGTCTTTCGAGAAAGGAAGCGAGAAAGAGAGAGAGAGAGAGAGAGAGAGAAAGACAGTGTGGCGAAGGTCGCGCACTTGCCTGCTGGCGTTTAACGGTCCGCCGATATGTGTATGGCTAACCTTCACGCACATGCGACCGTTGCATGTGCATCCCGAATATATGTATATATTTTGGGACTCCTTTTTTTGTACTTGGCAACGAGAGGTTAGAGACGCGACGCCGCTGCTGCTGCTGCTCGGTGGTGACAGTAGCTGCAGTGCGAGTGAGAAAGAGAGAGAGGGAGAACAGGTTGCAAACAATCGGCTGAGGGAAAACCTGTTCCCTCTCTCCTTTTGCGAGAGCGAGTTTCAATGCTTTTCGAGAAATTCTTTTGTTTTTGCTCACGGTTTGACTCTGTCTGCAGATCGACTTCCACTCTTTCGAACTTTTTGTTTAAAAAAAAAAACAACGAAAAAATCCATGCAGGATGTAGATTCCGATCACTCGGTTGCAAGGATGCTTAACACTAACGTGAACAAATTTGATAAATTAGAATCTCAGACATTCAGCGTGAATCATTTTCACAAAACAGATATAACTCCAAAAGCAATTCGCGAGTAATCAAAGTCCGATCAGTTCTGGAAAATTACGCGATCGCAACACACATCTCTTTGCCAACTTGTCAACGAAAGGAAAAGAAAAAAATAAGCCGAGTGACTCGCGGTACAGACCGTAAATCGGCTTCCAGTTTAATTAATTAACTGTTATACCCGTGTGCACTACGTGCAATGCGTTCAGACGACGAGTGTGCCGTGGTACCCAACACCTGTGTCTATAAGATATCGTAGCGAGAGAGACCCGAACTAGTATTTATTGCATGTACTTGTATGGTCATTTTAGCAGGATTAATTAAGATTTGTCAGTCGGAGCAATGCGACACCTCTAAATCCCAGGAAAAGACCGATTTCTCGTTTTCATTTTCTTCGCGTGAACTTTACTGCGCGCACACTGCACACACCAGGTGCCTTATACCTGCTGCTGCTGATTCGCGTAACACGACGCTATTTCTCGGTAGTATGTGTGTGTAGAGTTTGTTTTTTTTTCCTCGGTGGACTAATACTCGTGTTGAGTTCAACGTTTCGTGATGAGTTGACGGTTTTTACGTTGACGGTTTCGCGATTTTTTATTTTAGTTTTTGATGAAGAGTCTTTTAAAAACTATATTCATAAATATAAATTTAGATATTTTCGTTTATTTTGACCAAAAAAAAACACGCTGTACATTGTACGACAAATTACTAGCACAGTGTACAGCCGCAATTTAAAAACTTTCAATCAGAAGTTGAGTGCTGATTAAAATTTTTTAATTAGTCTCTTGAAAAGTGTAATGTACTTATATCTTCCAGAAAAACTTCATCGCAAATGCTTAATGAGTTCACCTCAGGAGGCAGTCGCTATTTCCTTCAACGTTGTTTTTTTCGTTTCATTTTCCACCTTACTTTAGCACATCATAAAACATCGATGACCTGCGAAATAAATAAATAAAATGAAAAAGAAATCGAACGTATGATCTTTTTCTCTCGTGCGTCGAGAGCGATGAATCATCATCGTTCATTTTCTAAAGTTTAACAACCGAATAATACACGTTGTTGGACGATGATCATTGCTTTCTCTGTTTTATTGACGGTTGCGTGTACGCTTCGCAGATGGCGAGGAAAATCATTATTAATAATATCTTCGCCACACTTTCGCGCAGATCTTCATTATCTCCTTTGCAAATCCAATGTTTTTATGTTCAAGGACGTTTGGAAAGTGTTAACGAGTGACCTTTTCGCTGCGAATGAGATAGTTGTAATCCGGTGTTATCTTACAAGGTAGCAGACCTTCGAAAACTCGACTTAATCATATTTTCGAAGGTTCTTTATTATTTGATTTTTTTTTCGCTATAGTGGAATGTTTCTTTAGAGCTGCATAAGCGTATAAATAATCGAGTGACCCGTGAAATCTCTTTGAAAGCGTTTTATTAGTATTACTTTTTTTACGATCGTAAATATGGTTAAAATGCTCGTCTTTATGTCAAGATTCTTACAGGATATTCTCGTACACACAAGCAGATAAATCATTTTTTTAGCTGCTCGAGATTTATTAAAGCAGTTGAAAAAGGAGAGAGAGAGAGAGAGATAATAGGATTTTATTTTTTGCTGGTCGTAGGCCAATTTTTAAATTCGTTTTATCATCTATTTTTTTGAAAATTTGCACGTAAATAAAAACATAAAGCTGCCATGAAAAATGGTCATTACAGCGATTTATCGCCGACAAAAAGTAGAATCATCGTACAGCTTTAGTCATCGGCTATATTCAGATTTGCTCGTCTAACTTTTTAAAATAAATCGTTCTCTATCTCCACTGCCAAAGCTATATCCGAATCAATTACAAAAGTTTCAATTACGAAAGTTGCCCAACAAACAGTCAAACCAACAAACCACTCAATTAAATTATCCCTCGTAAAACGCATTTTAATTTCGTACGCGAACACGAGATACAATTTTTTATTCAAAAATTCACATTCAACGACCCTAAATAAAAAAAAAATTTAAAAAAAGAGAGAACGGCTTGTATCCCCGTACGTACACTTCTGTGTCGTGAACTCTCAACTAAACGTCACGCTCGCTCGCGCAAGTCTACCCTCCCGCAATAATTACACGCAGCTATAGCTCTCTCTCTGGTACTTTTTTTCCTCTCTCAGCGAGAGGCGGAAAGCTCGGTAGAGGAGAAAAAAAAAGCTACTGCCCCGCGAAAAATGTTGTGCTCGGGTGTGCGCGCGGGAGATGACTATTTTTAGGACGCTCGCGTGTGCCTCTCCATCTTTTTTTTCGATGAAATTGAACGTACGATTCCGTGCGTACTTTGTTTGGTGTGTGTTTTTCTACGTGGTATGTTGGTGATTAAAAGGTTGTTTTTTTTAAGGATGAGTATGTGTGATGAATTAGAGATAAAGTAATAGATCACTAAATTAAACGCATAAGTTTCAAGATGTTCCTGAGAAAAAAAAACCTTTCTACAATACCGTCATTATGAAAGCAACACGTATTGCCTCACAATATTTTGATGAAGCTATCTCGCAATCTTCATATCCAAAAAGAAAAAAAAAAACAAATCTTCAACTTTCTAAACGTCCATATACAACACTGAAGCCGGGAATGTCGTCTTCGACGTCTCTTCTTTTTTTTTTCTTTAAGGCCACCACGAAAGGCATTTCCGTAACGCCGGAATTTTTTTCTCCAAGGTTCCAAGTGGCATTTAACTCACGCGATTAGCGCGGTGAGAGAGTATTAAAGTCAACGACAACAGCGGCGAGCGGTGAAAAATGGGTAGGGAAAGAGAGTGAAAACAGAATAAGGAAAAACCTGTTTTTTTTTTTTTCGGCGCGACAGATAGAGAAGAAGCGAGATGAGTCGCGCGCACGCGTGGCGACGACTTTAAGGTTTGTCTCCTGATTTTTTTTCTTTTTTTTTTTTTTTTTGGTTTAGAGATGCGCGTCGCGCATCACTTACCTGCTCTACCGATGCAGTGATTTGTGCGCTGACTGCGGTATTTCGATTGTTTTTTTTTCTTGAAAGGGACGTTTTTCCTTTCGTGCTCACCGCCTGACTCATCGATGAAACGAATTATTATTTTTTTCTTTTCTTGTTGTAGATTTGAGTTTTTTATTTAACGTTCTGCATTCAAAAAATTTATTTATTTTTTTTTTAATAATACTGCACGAAAAATTAACAATCCAGAAAAATCGTTAATCTTCTAAAATCAAGCAGCCAATTACATTCGCCTAACCCAAGAATTCCACCCTATAGCTGTAATAAAAAAGAAACGAAGATAAAATATAAAACGCCAAGCTTTTAAAACTTTGATTAGCATGAAGTAGCACCAACAGCAGCACAGTATAGAAGCGTCGATCGGAAAATATATAAATCGATCAGTGCTTTGCCC
>JAWWMK010033706.1:0-13280 GCA_035047105.1 Galeopsomyia nigrocyanea
ATACTTCGCGCGTTTTAATGGGAAGAAAAAAAATTGTGCTTTTTTTGGCGAGGGAGAGTAATTTGATTATTTTCAAAGCTGACTTTTTATTTTTGGAGGGAAAACGCGTCAGCGGCAATTTGCACCACGAAAGCGACGCTAGTCCAATTTGTCGGTTTAACGAAAATAACGCTGTGAAAAAAAAACTTTTATTTTTCTTTCGAATTTGCAGCTTTTTCGACAGCTCTCGCGGAAAAACGAATAATTTATGAAACGCGTTTCACGTATGCAAATATATGACGAATAACGTTGATTGCGAAATACGATGTATATATGTATATATTTATATTCGAAAAAAAAAAGAAGTGTGTCACGCGCAAATTCGAATTTTAAAAGCACGCGAATAATAAACATAAATTCGACGATTCTCGAATAACGCGCTACCGTATATACATACTAAAAGCTCGTTTTCAGCATTATAAATTTCATTAGCATAATTTCACTCATTCATAATGTCACTTTAGCATGCTAAGTTCGCGCGCTCGGCGCTTGCAGCGTGTAATTATGGGATTAGCATTTGCCATCCTCTGCATAACAACAACAACAACAACAGTAGCAGAACTCTCATGATGTTTTGTTTCCTCCGAGCATTCGTCAAAAAAAAGTAATAATAACGATAATTTATTCACCCACAGCGAATGCAAAAATTCAATATCGCGCGCACGGCGTGTTGAAAAAAATGAAACTAAAAAAAAAAACTCGGTTCGCGCGAGCTTTTTTAATGAAGTTTTATACGCACGCATTAGCCGAAAAGCCTTTCACGCCCACGTAAACAAGAACAACAACAACAAAAAAAAACAAGTTAAGCCAGTCAGGCATGTTCGTTGATAAATCCGACATAGGCGTGTATATACGCGTGCGAAAAAAAAAAAGAGAGAGAAAATCTTCGTTACCCTAATCTCAGCGCCACTTCTGCTGTACATGACGAGGCCGTTGGGCTCGTTGGTGCGAATTTTGAAGGATATGCTGCCGGACTTGGCGGCTTTCCAGGGCGGCAGTACCTGAAACAAAGAGAGCGAGTACTCTTACTACCCTCGTTTTCACCGCGCGCACTTCGTTTCTCAAATAGAAGACAAAAAAATAAAATAGTACGTAGAAAAGAGAAAAGAAATTTAAAAAAAATAATACAAAACTATTCCTCATTGCTTGCATTGCGTAACTTGTTTCTTTTCGACGAGAATTTCTTCTCGCTCGCAGTGCTTCTTGCTACACGCTATATCTATTGCATATACTTACGATTCGGCTAGGATGTGGGCTACAATTACTAATCGTCGTGCCGGAAAATTAAGCGAAAAAAAAAGTGAAGAAGAAATCAAGCGCATTGATTTTTTTTTTTGGTTGTTCTCTCTTGCGTAAATATACGTACACACGAAACTCGAGCCCGCATATAACAAGCGCAAGTTTTCGAGATAGGAAAAGTTAGGGGGGAGGGAGGGATGGACGGTCGCTTTAACGTCGACGAGGAGAGAAGAAACAGCCCGAAAAAAGAAGAAGAAGAAGAAGAAGAAGAAGGAAAAAAAAGCGACGACGAAAGGAAAATGATAAGCTTCTTCTTTGGCGTTGTATCGATGTGCATTAGGGGATGGCTCTTCGGGGAATTTCCGATCTCCTCCCCAGTGGCAAATCCTTTACTGTCGCGCTGTTATAGTGTGGCGTATACAATTGAGAGAGCCTCTGCGATCTCTAATAGCAGGGAATTAATCTCCATTTGAAGTTTTCACGCACTTTAATCTTTCAACCATCGCATTATCGTCGTTCGCGTTTGGCTTCATCAGATAAAACCAACCACCTCCTCCTCTTCTTCTTCTTCTTTTTTGCCTCTCGAAGTTCGATGCTCCCTTTTTTTTCGCGCGTCAGAGAGAAGATGATAAAAGAAGATTATAATCGCAATTTGCGCGCGTTAAGATACGCGAGAAACTTTCCTCTTCCTTTTCCATAAAACATCGCTGACTGAGAATATCTTCGATGAGTATGTACGTGTATACGTGACGTCAAAGTTAACAAGAGGAAAAATAAAAAAAAATAAAACGAAGCCAATAAAACCACGCGCGCGACTGTCTTCACACAAATGAAATTACACATCTGGATCACGTCGATGAACTCGAATAAATTGCCGAAGAGAAGAGAGAAAAAAAACTCTTCAATAATCCTAAGAGTCGAGCTATTTCCATCGTTTCGCAAGAAGAATACACACACAGACAAAGGTAGGTCAACTTGAAATGATTGTTTTCCTTTCATCAATAGAAGAAAACCCCTACCACCTTTCTGTGAGTTTTGCCGCTTATTTGTTGCGCGCTGAAAGAGAGAGAGAGAGAGCGAGAGAGAGAAAGAGGAAGTCTGAATTTTTTATGAGAAAAGTACTGATTTTTTTTTCTCCTTCTTTTTGCCTTTCCTCCTCGAGCAATAATACGCGAGCGAGTGCGCACTTTTTCCGATTGAGAGAGAGGCTTGCTCTCGAGTATTCTTCGACACTTTTTCCAATGCTCAGCAGTATTCCTCTTTTTATGCCTCTTCCTCTTCTTCCATCTCCTCGTCGTCGTCGTCGCCGTAGTCGTGCGCCGGTATAAATCATAAAAGGTAGGTATTTTATTATATCGTGCCCCGACCTTTTTCTCTCCGATTTATATATTTTTTTTCTAACTAAACTTTTATTTTTTTTTCTAACTAAACATCGAGACGTAAAAAAGTATATAGATGCCTAATAGAGATGAAAAAGAAAACCCTATAACGAGAGAGAAAGAGAGAGAAGTGAGTGCCTGACGTACGTTTCTAAAGCCACACGTAGACACGTATATATATATATATATAGGTATACATATAACAGAAGCGTTAGACATTGAAGTAAAGCCCTCGGCAGTGCAGCACGACGCGTCAAGCTTATAACGGCTGCTTGCCTTTGCTGCTGCTACTACACCACTACTATCAGACGTGTAAAGTAATGTGATGTCGCGCCATATAACCGACAGGAAAGAAGATGATGAAGAAGAAGAAAGCCCTCCCTTTTTTTTTGTTTCTTTACAGTCGATGACCCAAGGCGAGACAGCTGATTTCTTTCTTTCTTTTTTTTTTTTGGTGGTGGTGGTATATTCATTTATTTACAAAAATGAGAAGAGAGATGTTTTTTATATACATTATTTGTTGACGTTAAAAGTGTTGTAGTATTTTTTTTTTTTGAATGATGCGAGACAGAGAGCATTTTACATTGTATTCATCCTAAAAAAAATCTTTGAAAAATTCATTAATGTAGAAATAAAAAAAAGAAGAGTTATAGAGAAAGAGATAGAGAAAGAGCGGAAGAGAAAAAAAAACTATAAAGAAACGAACAAAAAGAAGTGTAGAAGCTGTAGTACGTTGTTTTTATAGTATATAAGGCATGCAAGTTCATTGTGCGCTTGTATTTTTTTTTTTTATTTCTTTTCGTTCAGACATATATACAAAATATATAGCGGGACGATATATATTGTCCATTTTATTTGGTTTTTTTCTTTCTTTTTTATTTCACATGCAAATTGGTGCTTGTTCTAGTCATATATACAAAATCGTTGGCTACACGAAAGAGAAAAAGAAAGAGAGAAAATAAAACATTAACGCGCCGCGATAAGAAATTGGATCGGAGATTTTTCATTTTTTTTGCGCGAGTCGCGTGCATTAATATCAGAATGGAATATATATAGAGAGAGAAAGATATAGTGTGCATGTGCATATATAGGTGTATCATAGTAAAGAGAGATAGAGAGAAAGAGAGAAAGAGAGAGAGAGTGATAGTGGTCTAATGCACAAAGTGATGTACGCAGTGTATGTACAGCGAGGTAGGTAGGTAGGTGGTGGTGGTGGTGGTATTTCTATAAAGTGCTGTCGGCTATTCACGTATCATCATAATCATCATCTCCTAAAGAAAAGCGTGTTTTTTTTAGTGAAGAGACTCTTTTTTTTGCTTGCTTGCTGGGGAATATAGTTGGTGCCATCATCCCTAATACAAAAGCACAAAATTGTTGTCGGCAGTGAATATATATAAAATAGCCAATAGAGAAAAGTGGTGGTGGTGGTGGTGATGGTGGTGAGAGGAGCTAATCTCCTCCGTCAATCAAATCATTCTCGTTCGCCTCTCTTGGAAACAAATGCTTGATCGAAGAGAGTGAGAGAAGAAGAAGAAAGAAGAATTCAATCAATTTTTTTTTTTTCGTTCAAAAAGCTGGCAGTTTTTTTTTGCGTCAATCATCACAAGTACGGCAGTTTTTTTTACGTTGCGAAGAGTTGGTTGTTGTCGCTTACCAGGTGGGATTCTGGACTTGTAAAGGTGACCACGGTGCCGTGAAGTCGCCGCGCGTTCAGCTGAGCTGCCGACGAGCCCAATACTGTTCCCTGCTTCTCACCCAGCACATAAGACGGTTTTTTTTTTTGGATTTTTTCATTTTTTTTTTGGCCGTTAGTTCGCTACATTATTGGTGCGCGTCTACTCTATTATAATAGAACGCTCGGATTTATACTGAGCGCTTGTATATACTTTTTTTTTGTGCAGGGGAGAACCTTAGGGTTGTTCATTAAAACAAAACAAAAATTCTTTTTTTTTTTGGGAGAATGCTTATCCGAAAATGATTGTTTTTCTTCGAAGAGTGTCAAAGTAAGATAGAGAGAATTTTCGGTAAAACTACTTGACGAATGGAATTTTAATTGTTTTTCAAAACTAAATTATCAAACTCGCGGCCGCGGGTATGGCGATGTGGCTTAAATTAGTTCGGATAACTATGTATGCTCTTGACATTCGACCGACCAATTGATTTTTCCACGCCAACTCGTCCCTTTTTTCAATTTAACTTTTCGTTTACGCTGGAATAACTTTTCCATCAAACTCCAATTATTGTTTTCTACAATTTTTTTTTTGCCACACGAAAATCTCCACAAGCCACAAACCGAGTAAGTCATTTCACCGCAGCATTACCAAAAGCTCTCTCTTGCAATCTCGTAGTAATGATATTTACTCCAACCGCGAGGAAACGAGTTTTCACTTTGACACCCTTTTAGCCAACGAAGGTAAACGATATTCTTATTAATTCTCATAGCCAAGTTTCTATCCTTAACGTCTTATTACGCAAAAACTTGTTACACATATTTCGTCCGTCCTCCCCTTAATCTACCTCGTAAACCCAACGTGTCGGCTTCTCGCTTTCTTTATTATAAAAAAAAAAAATAATAATAATCATAACTAGGTCGCGAAATTAATTAAGGTGTGCGTAAACGGTCGTCGTCGTCTTCTTAATTAAGCCGCGTGGGGCTCGTCTTTCTCTCTTTCTCTTTTGTTCCTTTAATTAAGCCGCGGCCTCAAAAAAATCTCGACATCTTTTTTTTCCTCTCTCTTACCACCGTCGCGACAATGGATTTTTCACCCTACGAAAGACAAAAAAAAAGCAGAAAATTCAGCGAATTGTCTCGCATATAGCGAGCTAAACCGAACGTGTATAAATATCGATTATATAGCGCGTCGCTTTAATCTCGTAAAGCTCGTACGCGAAACGTGAAATGTGAATTGATGGCTCCTGATTATTATGAATCACCGTGCTCGCGCTCGTCGACGTGTTCTTTTTTTGCTCTTCTTGTTCGTGCGATCGCGAAACACGAAATGCATAAAATCACGCGAAAGAAAACTTTGCTGCAATTCACTTCGATTGCGCTAGAGAAAGAGAGATAAGAAACTTTATACTTTTTCGCGCAGCGGTAATTTACGGAGTTTTCGGAATTTCTTCTCTTTTTTTTTCCTCCGCTCGACACGCGAATCCTAAAGAATATTAAATCGAGGAGTTTTTTTTTTCGGATAAGCATTCTCGTTGATTAGCCACACAGTATAAGGCTGTACAGAAGTAAAAAAAAAAAAAGAGGAAGACTTATATAGTAGATATAGTTATGTATAACGCATATATATAAGAGAAGAGCAAAAAAAAAAAAGGGGGAGAAAAAAAAAGGGATCCATAAAGAAGAAAGTTTTAGGTCAAAGGATACTCACGAGATGAGAGTCTCTGGTGGTAAAGGTGACAGGGTCGGTGAAGGCCCTTGGCTCGCGGCAATGGAACTCGATCTTGCCCCAGGCGGCAGCTCCTTGCGCCCCAATGCGCGCCGCCTCGATCAGTTCCATGCGCACGCCCTCCGCTTGGAACTCCACCTGAGGACATAACGCCAGAAGCGCGAGGCGGAAGGCAGCAGCCACCACCGACGCGCACAGCTCGTTTTCAACTTTGCCGTGTTACTACCCTATACCCGGAGTTTCCTACGGAGCCAACTTACACACAACTCCCTTCTCTCTGTTATCTCGAGTTTGGCAGACGCCCGAGTATATACTGAGAGAAGGTGTGTCGCGCTACGTTAGCTTTTATCTGGAGGCGTAGTAGTTGCCGTATAGCTGTACTTCTATACGACTACTACTGCTACTGGCCTTTTTAGTTAGGCATGACTTCTTTTTTGACCGACCAACTTTCGCACTTTGAGTGCCGGGATAAGGTGCTTTTTTTTTCGTTTGTTTGGTAAAGGATTGTTGGTACTTTTAAATCGACTTTAGTTGGTTTTATCAATTATTCAGACTGATTCTAACTACTCAATTATGAAAAATTGTATTGGTTCGACCCAATTTAATTATCAAAATGGATTATTATTTTTTTTATTCGCTCGACGTCGGTTAGCTTTAATAAATTATCCGATTCCAGACTCAGTTTGTTGATAATTACATTAGCAATCTGGTTTTCTCAAATCCTTTTCTGTAGACAGAGAAACTCACGATGAAAAAAAAAGTAAAACACGCGGCACGAAATGTTCGCTTAAATATTTACCGATAGAACGAAAAAATTAAACTAGGAGAGGAAAAATAAATGAACTCCGCGTGATTATGAAACTCGCGAACGCAAACAAAACAAAAAATAAAGAGAGAAAACTCGATGAAATTAACGCAGCCTCCCGGCTAAATTTAATTTCGATCGGAAAAAAAAAACAAAACAACATTCACGAGTCAACAGAAAAAAGCACGGTATTTTCCATTTTAATTAAAAAAAATCTCGACGACGAGATAGTAAAAAAATAAAAAAACGACGAAGAACAATACGCAGCGAGCAAACGAGCTCTTCAATTACGAGAGGTAGGTAAAAAAAAAACAATTGTCGCACCTTGCGTAGGCAGCCGACAAAGTTGTTGGTACCCTTGGAGCCAGCAGATTCTCGTGCATCGGCACCACCGCCAACCAACAGTCGTTCGCTCGCCAGTTTGGTAAACGATCCAGCTGTGTGTCCGTGTTCGGTGTATAGGCCATCTACCGTTGCCGTTAACTGCAAAGAAAAAGAGAGAGAGAGAAAAAGATTATATTTTTTTTTATTAGCAGATGCATCGACTGACAGTTTTATAACTGAAATTCTATATGAAAGTAATTAGTTATGTAAATTGAAACGTGATTTCCGCCTGACAATCAAACTTTTTTTTATATATAAAACTTACTTTTCAACGCGTCAGTCATACTCATCTCAAATTCAACATCGATATTATACTCTCCATACAATCACATTGAAGCGCGTATAATTATACCAAGTCGTGTCAGTCATACGTCTCGCTCCTCCCGTTCGAACACAAAAACAAATTGAAGCAGCACCAGAGTAGTAAGGGCTTTGCATACAGTATATAGAACGCTCGCGCTAAATGCACGCGCGCCACGGAATTATATCTGGTTTGAAAAGCAGATTATTCCCCGAGCATACACACACACTCACATGCGCGTGTATATATGTAGTCGAAATTAATTTACTCTCCTCTCGGCTGCGAGTGGAGAGATAGAGCGTATAGTGTCTTTAGAGTGCCACAGGTGCGGTGGTGACGCGACTACAGAGAGGCAGAGAGAAGAAAAAAAGTTAATTGCGCTTGGGCCGCATAATTGCCTTGGCTAATCGCGAGGGAGGAATCACCGCTTGTGAAATTTCTTCTTTTTTTTTACCCCTCCTCGCATCGGACTCTAATTATTTATTCATTGGACGCGCGTGAATTCTGGAATGTCAACTAGAGAGTTGCTTTTTTTTCTACGACAAACTTTATCTTCTTCTTTTTATAATTCATCAACCCAGTTTTTTTTTCCTCGCGAAGTACATTCGAATTTTTTTTTATGTACTGTAGGCTTCCACGGCACATCTTTCGATTGAATATTCATAAAAAGTTTGATTGACTCGACGTAAAAAGAATGGAAAATAGCGAGAACGCGTTGAAATTTTACATCGCACTCGACATGATTTACAACCCACCTCGCTCATTTTTTTTTTCTAAAAAAGGAAAAAAAAAAGGTCGTTAACGCGTAATCTACATTGTTAAAAAAAGGTAATCCTCCAGACGAACTGACAATTAGCGCGTTTGAGAAATCTCAAAAGAAAGCGACAGAGAAAGAGAAAAAAAAATAGGCTAATTTCACAGGTTGGCAGCTGCGCGAAACACAGTGAGTTACCGCCGTTGAAATCCCCCGGCGGCCGGAAAACTGGCGGAGTCTCTCTCTTCAAGGTAATTAATGGTGGCGTCGCTTTGTAAAATGCAAAGAGAGCGCGAAAGAGAGAGAGAGAGAGAGACGCTTGGTGCTTTTGTTGTTTGCCGAAAGCGATATTTTTTAGCGATCCTGCCCAGCCGGAAAAGATGTTCATCCCTCATGCGGGCTATAAACTTCGCAGACGGGATTTTCTTATCTACTCTCTCTCTCATTTTTTTTTCGTCGTCGTTTTGGAATTGAATCTTCCCAAGCTCGTTTTCTTAATTAAAGCGCACGTCGTCGACGGGGGCTCGCAAAACTTTTCGAAACTTGAGAGAGAAATTTCTTATCTCTGGTGCGGCGCGATGGATGGTAATTAAATCGATCTGTTCGAGGGGGATGAGGGCGTTTTCATTAATTTCACGGCAGGAGGGCGGAGAAAGAGAGAGTTAAGGAGCTACTAATGGCTGATGAGGTGGCGGACATTGCTCGGTTAATACACTCGGATGTTGTGCTTGGTCGAATCAATGTGAACCCCCTTGCGGCAAGGGCTTGACGTCTCTCTCTCTCTCTCTCTCTCTTGCATCCCCCTTCGCATTAATACGCTCGACCTCGTTTGTCATAACACAGAGAGCCTCTGCCGTTGCTACGGCTAATGTGATTATTAATTATTGCGAATTTCCATTTGTCACTGAGGCGCGTTTCTCTGTGCCTGTCATTTCAACTAATTTAGAAGCTTTAAAAGCCTTTTTTTGTATTATTGCTCTCTTAGAAGGCACGTGACTAATACATCTTTTTTTAAACGACCTATTTCTTCAAGTACATTCTGTTATCGATGTTGTTTTACGATCAGGTTATATTCGTAACACGAATCAACGGAAATAGACGCTTGGATTCTAATCTTCGGAGCTTGCGGGTTGGACATCGAATCATCCAAATGTAAATAAGAGTCAAATCGATAAGCGCGCCGAAAGGACATCAATCTCTGAATGGCTGTTGAAAAACGCCGTACGTGAAAATTTTAACCACGGCGACTTTATTGATTCATAATTTCCGAACGCAAAATAGAATGTGTTGAGAGAGTCGACTGAAAGAACAGTCGACTTATCGATCTCTGAGGGCGATACTCAACTCTTTGAGTTGTGTTTCCAACATTGCAAAATAGAATCTCGAAAAAAACTTGCTATGCACCTTGCGTATAACATCAGAATATGACAGAGTCAAATCAGGTTTGGACTGAGTTTCAGAGGGCAGCAATGGCAATGGTTTTCAAAAAGGAGCTACGGCAAAATTTTGACTATTGCAGCTTTATTGTTTCATAATTTTCAAACGCAAAATAGAATCCTGGTGAAACTAGCTGTGCACCTTGTTTGTAGCATTAGAATACGATAGAAAGTCAAATCAGAGTTGGCCGCAGATCGAGAGGGCAGCCATGTCGATGATTTTCAAAAAGGACCACAAGCCAACATTTTGACTATTGCGGTTGTATGGGTTAACAATTTACGAACGCAAAATAGGATTCCGACAAAACTTGCTGTGTACCTTGCTTATAGCATTGGAATATTATAGAAAGTTGAATCAGAGTTCGCCGTAGCTCGAGCGGGTAGCAATGTCAATGATTTTCGAAAAGGACCACAAGCCAAAATCTTGACCATTGCGCCTCTACGGGTTCATAATTTACGAACGCAAAATAGGATTCCAACAAAACTGGCTTTGTACCTTTCGCATAGGATTACAATACGATAGAAAGTCGAATCAGAGTTCGCCGTAGCTCGAGAGGGCAGCAATCTCAATGGTTGTTGAAAGGACCATGCGTGAAAATTTTGACTAAACCAAAATAAACTCCAAACGTTCCCGTAGCGCACGTTTTTATTAAAAGTTCTATAAAAGAATCGTGAAAAAACATCAAAAACCATGCAAGCACTTATCACTGTGGTTTAACGTCGATAGAATTAATAGGTCGTCGATAATAAAATTGGCATATAGGTCGGTAAGATATCTCGCGTCTTTCTAAAGGCAACAACATTTCAAGCGTCATTAGCCGCGAGTTTACCAGAGAAAAAAAAAGACGAAAAGATTGCCGAGTTTCCAAGTAATATCAAAGCACGTTCAAAAGTTACAATGATACTCGTAAAACTTCATTCCCCGACGTTAAATCCTCATTAACCCTCTTTCAACGATTACTCCACTCGCGGTACTTCATGTAAAATAACATCCTCCACACACATACACTCGAATCCTTCACTCGTCGATATTTCCTCTCCCCTTCGTTGTGGAAAAAAAACGAGAGCCATGTAATACTTTTGCTAAGTACTCTGCAAAAACGATAAAATCCACTTCTAGCTAGCTGCTGTTGCTCGCTCGAAATTACTATTGACTATGCATTTTGTTGTTTTATAACTACCATTTCGAAATAATTCCGATGCTTTTTTTAAAACTTTGCATAAGTGTACTGCACATTTTACGGATAGGATATTTTTATGTAATTCTTATTTTTGAGCTGAAGAATTAATTGTCATTTAAAATAATTTTTGAATAAAAGCAGCACTTTTAAAAGATAATAATATTACTGAGGAAAGTCCAATTCACAATTAAAAATTTTCCATTTTCATTTTTATCGTCAGAGCTCGTCCAGCCGTTAGGAACTAAATTATCCCTTATTATCTTGTTTCTCTGCCAAATATTTGCAACATATGAATGAAACCGAAATAGCTTTCAATTTAAAAAAAAAAGAAAATTTAACGCAAGTTATTAATATTTAAAAATTTTTCAACATTATATTAATGTACTTTTAAAAAATTTATAATAAACGAATCCATTAATTTATAATAAAATTTTATTATATTCTATAAGTCGAAAATTTTTTGATAAATAGATATAAAGTAGAGAATTATTAGCTTTATCTGGCGTTTAAATTTTATCTTGGATTGATTAATTACTACAACAATAGCGTTTAAAAAATTTCATCAATTATCAATATCAAACTGAGGACCGTTGGGTCTTACCCCTAGACGCTGGTATTCAACAAGATTCAAATATAGCGGGCCTAACGCAAGCGACGCGCAAGCGCTGCGCAGTATACGCTGCGCCGCGGTAGAGGCGTAGTAGCGTGGTTTACCTCCATTTTTCACAGCGCGTGGTGAAGGCCTAAACAGCTGATTGTCAATTCAGTCGCACGCCAATCGTCCGCAAAGTTACTTGTGAATATTCAGTCTACTGTGCACAAAGTTATTTACTTGCGGAAATCTCTTCGCTTATTAAAGTATTTGTGAGTGAGTAGAGAATAAAAAAAAACAGATTTCATCATGTCTATGAGACCAGACGATCACAGGAAAAAATGGAACAGAGAGGAGTACGAGAAACGTGCTCTGGAGCGTTTGCAAGAAGAAATTGCACAGGAGGAGCTCGGCATACCAAAGCAACCTGCCGTCAAAAGAGAACTCCTCAAGCAGCGAGATTACAAAGTTGACCTGGAATCCAAACTTGGCAAAAGTGTGGTTATCAATAAGACCACATCTTCGGCTCAAAGTGGCGGTTACTATTGTAATCTTTGCGACTGCGTGGTGAAAGATTCCATTAACTTTCTGGATCACATCAATGGAACCAAGCATCAAAGAAATTTGGGTATGTCAATGAAAATCGAACGATCGACTCTCGATCAAGTCAAAGCGAGGTTTGCCGCCAATAAGAAGAAACTCGAAGAGAAGAAGAAAGATTATGACTTGGAGCAGCGAGTTTCCGAATTGAAGGAGGAGGAGGAGAAAATGAAGGAATATCGACGAAAAAAGAAGCAAGACAAGAAACGGAAAATTGACGAAGTTAAAGACGACGACGATGAGAGTGAACCCGTAGATGATATGGCAGCAGTTATGGGCTTCTCGGGTTTTGGTTCGTCGAAGAAGAAATGAAATATTGTAAAATAAATGAACTGATTGTAGATTGTAAGATATTTGATCTAATAAAAATTTTATATTGATTTCCAATTGTAAATGATCCAGCTTATGTGCTTTATTTAATATCACCTAAAAATTTTAATTAAATGGTTTTTTTTTATTAAAATACATTTGTACAAGATTATTTTCCAAGTAGATATTCGATTTCCATTTCGGCAAATATTGAAAAAAATTCATTTAATTCAAGTTTTTAATAAAATTGCCAGAACTATTTTTTTTTGTTTAAAAAAAAGTTTCAACATATTATATTAAAATCATTTTTCGAAGCCGTTGAAACCCTTTTATTATTTTTAGAATTATAATTTCTCGGAACTACATTCATTCGGGAATTATACGCGAAAATGCATCAGCTTATTCAAACATAAAAAAAAATATGCTATATTATCAGATAATCCATTCCAAAACAAAAGAAGTAATCCTATACCTCGAAAACACCAAAAGCATCTCAATTGCAAAACAAATTTCGCTGCTGTAAAAAAAAAATAGTCCAACTCATCGCTAATTTGCCAATTACAGCCCTCTGCAATTTGCAGCTCCATAAATGCCACCCACCCATATATACACACGAGAAAACAAAGGCGCGCACGCGCTCATGGAAATCGATGATCCGCATGAATTTAATACTTTTTTCACGCGCCAGTGCAGAAAGCCCAAGCTATACGAGCTTACGTACACTGAAAAAAAAATCCTCTTATATCAAAAAGATTCCTCTTGATATAAGTGGATTTTCAACTCAACATAGCTGCAAAATTATTCTTTTTGTAACAAGAGGATTCTTTTTGGTACAAGAAGAAATATTCTTGATACAAGAGAAA
>JAWWMK010033717.1:0-13279 GCA_035047105.1 Galeopsomyia nigrocyanea
ATGATTTTTTTCAGGTGATGGCCAATTATACGTTATGTGTTATTTATAGCAATTTGTACATATTTTATATAAAATGTCATTGTAAATAAAAATTATATCTTTTGAAAAATAAATGCTTAATATTTTACAAGAGGAGTTTCTCTTGTTTAAAGAGGATTTCCTCTCGTGTGTTATTTTGAGAGGAAAATCCTCTTGTAACAAGAGGATTCCACTTGTATCAAGAGGATTTTTTTCTGAGTGTTCAACAAAGTAAAGAGAAAATGTTAATTGTTACTTGAGCTCGAACGCTTCTCTTCATGTAAATCTCCAATTCGACGAGCCACTTTTCGACTTGGCCCTTGGCAGCCGACGTATCGATAATGTCCTCCAGAACGACTCGTTCGCCCTCGGACGAGACCATCGACGTTACCTCCATGTTTTCCGTGAAAGTCAATCGCGCAATTCCCTCGAAACATTTCTTCAGATGCGGCTGTACTCTTGTTGAGACAACAAAACGAGAGTAATTGGCTTCGAGCGAGTTCACACGCGTATAAGATAATAATACCTCGTCGGATCCTTCGTCTCGGAGAGAATTTCCAACAACTCGTCGTTGGACAAGAAGAAGAAACGAGGAAAGTACAGACGCTTCTTCTCCAAGTAGTCGTTCAAACCTTTCTGAATCAGATCCAATAAGTTCGTTGATTTTTTCAGACGGTCGAGCATCTTGTCGATCTCCACTACCGACATCACTTTCGGATCTACCACTACGCTCGACATTATGTCTCTCCATATCTGCGAATTAATTTGCTTTTCCGTTTTATTCAATGGAGCGGAGGTAATAATAGGGACGAATGATTTATACAAACTTTGTCGACAGCGCTGAATCGACGTCCTTCCTCCGGCATCTGCTGTTGAATGTCCGGCGACGAGAATATTGGCTCTAAGTACATCCAAGTTGCTTGCACTTTCAGCCAGTGATCCATAATGTCTTGGAGAAGATACAACTTCGCTTCCCACTCTCTGCGAAAGACGGACAAGTATACGGAGTAAGTTTTTTTTGTTTTCACGAAGTCGAGAATCTTTAACACTCACAGAGTTTCTTTCTCGAAGGGTTTGATGTAGAGCGAATTCTTCATCGTCTGAGCTTTCGTCAGATGATCGTCGAGTAATAATTGAATATCGTCTACGCTCGCGATCACATGAGTGCCAGTATCTCGATATGGATTCACAGTGAATTCGACGTCCGCCCAATCGACATGCATCTTCACTAGAGCTTTTTCTAGATTACTTTCTTTGGTTGCAGCCTCGGATATCGTCTCGAATTTCGGCACGTAATCGTCCAAACCAAAGTCGATTACCTATATCGATCCGTCGATTCGTTGTAAATTAAATATTCAATTTTTATGTTCAAAGAAAATTGAAAACGATGTACCTTGAGCAACGTCATACTGGAGTCAACTTTGATGGGGAAACCAACGATCTCGGAAACTTGCTCCCAGTGACGTGCTTTCATGCCCGGATTGCCGAGTGTCATGATGAGCGACATGTGCTCGCGGAATTCCTCGATGGTGAGTCTCACGGTCTCGGCCAATTTGCGCACCGCTGGCTCTTGAAAACTCTTCTCGAGCTTGAGCACCGAGCGGTAAGCCGTACCGGACTCCGACTCGATCACGTCCGGATCGTGGCTACCCACCATCGAGCCCATCCACTTCTCGTGGCTCGATAGAAATTCGCACGCCGCGTCGTAGAATTTTTTGTACGGGCTTAGCTTGTCGGCTATCTGTGTGGATTTTTTTTTAATAGAGGAAGCTGATTGAATGAAAGTAAAGTATTGAAAACTATTTTTTTTTTTTTGCATTACGTAATTCGAAAATTTAACTCAGATTAGAGAAAAGAATAATTCTTGGGGTCTTATAGTCAACGGAAATATAATAGCTAAATACTCCGTGTATTTTAAATGAAAAAAAAGTTTTCGTTTTGCGTACACGATTCTAAACTGACCACTGAAGCAATTCGTACGCGTGACATCTCATTTTCTTCATTACTTAATTTACTATGTTGCTCCTGTCTTATAATTTTAATTTTTGTCTTCAAATGAAGTATACAAGCAGTTTTACGCGAAAATTTTGAAATAAATTTCAAAAATTCATAAAAATTGACCTATAAAAAGCCTCTAAAAGGCCTACAAAAAGGTCGAATTGAAAAATTTCAGATTTAGCTGCCATAGAGAATGTAACGAATAGCGATTGATTTATGTAATTTTACTTTATAGATTACTGAGAAACATAAAAGATTAGTGAAAAAAAATGTCATTTTTCGATGACATGTTTAATACTTTAGGAAAATTACCATGACTATAAGCCCGTAGTCCAAGAAATAATAAATTCTTATTTTCAGAAACATTCAGAAAATTGAAGTAAACATTATTTTGTCGTAGCCTTATAAAAACCAACTCTGCTATTCATTGCTTACTTACGCCGACAAAAGTAAAGAAAAATAATTAAATTTTAATAATCGAAGCACCTCGCAATTCTAAAGCGAGCTCATTGGAAAAAGCAAGATAACTCCCAATTATTATTTTAAACTTCAACGCGGAGAGAGAAATTTCCAGGGGAACACTTGATGCGCTCTCAAAAGCAAAACAAATTACGTTTTCAAGAGAGAACGCGCGCTCTCGCGAATTGCGAATGAATAAACCAGTATAAAATCGATATTTCAAGCACAACCGCTTGAATCCACATAATAAAAAAAAAAAGAGTGAAAAGTTATCTCGTATACTTTTTTCCTCAGAGGATACTGAGATATCTCCCAACCAAACATTTGCTCCTCCTTATTGAACTCGTCGATGGTCTCCATAGCCTTGATCAAACGCGCCTCCAGTCTTTCGGCTTTCTTTTTGTATCGGAATATCTCGTCAACGTTGCCCCAGTACTGCATCTCGTCGCACTGCTTCGCGTACATCTGTAGGTCTTGATTGAACTTTCGTATGCGTTGCGTCAGCGCCTCCTGATACTCGCCGGTTTTGCTGTCGATTATACGGCGATGCTCCTCGAACACCGATGGCATTCGATGATACCTTTGTTAACGATGGAAAACAAAAAAAAACGCGAAAGTCTAGAAGTTTTTTTTTTTAATTCGACGCTGCATATACCATTGGAAAGCAAAGTTGTTGGTTTTGATCTCGACGGATGTCAGTGGCGCGTAGTCGGACAGGAAGGATATGTAAGTCAAAATTTCGCGCAATCTGTTTTCCAAATTCAACGTCATCTCCGTCTCGGCTTTGTGCACGAACACAGCGAGTTTCATTAGCTCGGACGTGTTCGGTGGCACGCTCAAAGCTTTGTCGGCGATACTCTGATACTCGTCTCCGATACTAAAATCACGCCCTTTTTCTTCATTAACATGGCGATCTTTAATTTTCATCTACCGCAAAAAAAAAATTCTCCAAAAAAAAAACTTACACTTTGGACTTGAGCTGATAATCGGCGATCATTCGATTGAGCAACATGTCCCTGCATATAAGCGCCGTCTCCGACATACAATCCATCAACGACTTCTTGTGCACCTCGAACAGGCCGATAAAAGCCGTCTGATCGAACTCAAGCAAGATGTCGCGCGACAAATTGTCGTATCGCTCGATGAGCTCGCCGTACTCCTGAAAACTGTGCTCGGCCTCGAGGAAAGCCTCGACCAGCGAGATTTCCTCGCCGTTGATCAAGTTCACGTAGCCGTCGAATTCTTTGACCAGCAATTCAGGGCCTATCCTCTGAGACTCGATTAAGCTCGTTATTTTTTGAGCGTGTGCGTCGAGGATTTCCTTCGCGATGTCAGGCTATACGAAAAAAAAATGTACGTAATAGTATACAAGTTTTCAATGCTTTTTTTTTCGAGGCTTTACCTACTTTCAAATTTTCATCGGTTTTGATAGCCGATTTGGGCAGGAAGTCAGAGTCGAGTCGGTTGTGCTCGCTAATAGCGTCGGGCAGCGAGTTCAGGAGAGTGACTAATGTGTTGCTGAATGTTTTAAAGGATGGCTCGAAGCTGATGGCTCGATTGCGTCCCGACACGTTAATATTGAAACAGCAACTGTACAGCTGAGCGATAAAATTGGCTATTAGTGCTTGTTTTTTTTTTTTCTGTCGCGTGGGCAATTTTCTTTTTTTACCTCAAAGTTCATCAAACAATCCATGTAGTCGTCGATTGATTTCAAGCAAAGCGAACGCAATTGATCTTCCATTATCGTCGCGAGACAGTTGAAAAGTTTAACTGCGTCCTCCTCGCTTTTGTCGATTTTTAGGGTACCTTTTTTCATTGCCTGACGGATGATAAAATAATGAAATTCATTGGAAATGAAGAATCAAATGGAGAAATCTTACATTACGAAAAATATTGGCTATCCTCATAATCCATTTCTCGTCGAGCTTCTTTTTACTGCTCTTCACCATCGAATCGAGCTCGTAACCGAATTCCGACAAATCGTATGACTCGTCGTAATCGATAATGGCTTGTCTGTCTATTTGACGCATCGTGCTTAAAAAATGTCGATATTGAAAAAAAAAATAACCGTGTTTAAAGATGACTTACGTCCTCGTATTACCTAAACTCGCGATACCAAAAGTCCAAAGACTTTCTGATGCAGGGATGATAAAGTACTAAGACCTTTTCGACTTTCTTCCTTACTTTGCAGAACCTACTTCCCGACCCGGGCGCCTTGTGATTAATAGTTCTAGTCGACTTCTGTGGCAAAAGCAGAAATAAAAAAGCACACGCCACGTGAGCAAAACGAGCACATTACAAATCAATAACCCGTGAATTTAAAATAGAGAACCTGCGTAGTCGTATCGTCGCTGGCGCGATCCTGCAATACAAAATCCACCACCGCCTTTTTCATGCTCAGCGTGTAATTGTCGTTGACGTCCTTGATCAGCAGACTGGTAAGATCGGGAAAGCGTATTTTCCATTTTTCCGGCACGAGTTTCAGCACCTTGTCGAGCAGTCGTTGATCGATGGCTGATATGTGAGCATCGCCGATGCCATGAGCCACATAATGATAGTAACGAAGCAGTTGACTGTCAGCCTCGGATATCAGATTCTCGGCGAAACTACTTCCGTGCCTCGACAAATACTCGTCCCGTTTCTTCGCTATCGTGCGAATCAATCGCGCGCGGAACTCCTCGCGTCTCTGACGCAACGACGTGTAACAATTTTTCGCGAATACCCTTTCGCGCTCTTTTTTCCGGTCTTTCATCGAGCTTTCGGTGATCCTGTGGGAATTTTATTTTTAATTATATTTTTGAGTTTGATAAAGTGATGGGAGAGAGAGAGATTGTTGTACTTGGTTAATTTTCGTTTGGATTCGTCGAAAACCTCTTTAGGCGCGTCGAACATGGAGAACTCGGTGAGTACATTGTTGAGCTGTTCGTTGTTCTTTCGTTTCCGACCGATTAGTTTGTTTAATTTGCGAGTGTCCACCGACTTGATTTCGCGAAACAAATTCTCGCTCGAATACATAATTGTACTTGCACTCGTCAATCAATTAATCACTACTGCAAATTAAATAAAAAAAAGAGAGAATGTTAACAACATTGTTAGTCGGGAAAGGCTAACTAACCACTGTGTTCCGGTACGGTCAGCAGGTTAATTCACGGACGCGCGTTGGTTTCCATGACGATGAGATTATACAGCTGTTCTTGTTGTTGTTTGGTTGTCAAGACGAGAATTGAATTTTTTTTTTTCGGAGGAATATCTCGGGTGAGGAGTAAAGGAGCAATAAATAAACAGGTTAATTGCGGTTTTCTCTTTTTTGATTGTTTTTCTAGATATATTTAGCTATACACTGTACAACAATGTTTAATGTTTTTTATTTTTCATACATTGATAGTTGTCGAGATGAAACAACGTTGGTTTGTATTTGTTTTTTCTTTTTTTTTTCCTCTTTTTGCTTGATTCGTCGACATCGAGTAACAAAATATTCTATCTACTTTACAGTCCAATATATGCTAGAGACTTTATTACTCTTATTATTACAACGTGATTGTCGCTGGAAATTATATACTTTGTTTTTTGGTTGCTTTTGTTTTTGTATTTGCTTTTGCTTTTCACATTTAGAATTTGTCAATGCGCGTTTATACGTATCCGAAAATCAAAGACAAATATAAATTAAAAATTTGGTCTGCAACGTCACGTAAACATTATACCCATCGTTAACTTTTACAAACAAAAAAAAAGTTAATCTTCTGTCACGCAATTCCATCGTAGGAAAATCATCATTTTTGTCGCTTGCGTAACGTATAAGTATATCCTTCTATTATACTTGTGAGGTCATACCCATCTCAAACGTCCGTATCAAACTATCCAATAATTGAAAAAAAAAAACTTGTTGCGATAACGACAACACTGTAAAACTATACCCATCGTCGTAGAGAACAAAAACTAAACTTCTACATTTCGAAAACAAAATAATTCAGTTTACTCCGAATAACAAAGGAAAAAGTTTGCCATCGTCGCAATCAAACGCGTCGAAACTTTCATCATTGTGTTTGGCGCGCAAGCCGCAAAACTTTCGTCAACTAAAAAAAAAAAAATTCTGCCCGCATAAGTTTTCTAACAAATTTCATTGCTAAAAAAAAAAAAAAAAAAAAAAAAAAAATTCAAATTGGAAGAAGCGTCGATTTGAGAGTAAGAGACGACATAAAACGCGAGGCGCTGCAGCAGCAGCAGCAGAATATCGCGAAAAGCCGGGTTAGAAATTATTGATTTTCTCTCGCGCGGAGAGAGAGAGAAAGAGAGAGAGAGCGGCTTATTAAAACGTGTGCATAGAGCAGCTCGCGTGCGCCGCCTGCTGCTGCCCCCGAGGATATGTACAAAGAATATATATATGTAAAACAGAAGAAAACAATCGCGGCGAACTGAAAGGAATAGTCATCGTCGTAAAATAAGAATAGTCCTCCTCCACCCTCTTTGTGTCTCGGCGAAAGCCTATAAATCGTATTAGGAAAGAGAGTAAAAGGTGCATGGCCCCCTTATATCTTACAATTCTGTGTGTCTCTGTATGTATATATGTGTATTAGCGAAATCGATATCTCCTATATATGTACACTTACAGTCTCTCTTTTCTGTCGTTTATTTCTCGCTTTCTCTCTCTCTCTCTCTCTATCTCTTTCTTTTGTTTATTACTTTGATTTCTCTTATCACCTTTCGGCTTATAAAATATGTAGCTTACGTATACAGACAATTGTTTTTTTTTTCGGGTCGCTAGGATTCAATAGGATGGAACATTGACATTTATTGTTTGCGAGTGTTTTTCATCCACTTGCGCGTGTGTGTGTGTGTTGGAAAAATTGGGTTGATTATATCGAGTTATTATTACACACACATTAGGATGCGAGAAAAATTATTGGGGGATGAGGGAAAATAGATCTTTTTTTTTCCTGATCATTATTGACGATTCGATACACACACATGCACACACGTCAAACGACCAGAAAAACGATTTTGGCGATGACATCTAAACGGTAGATTGTTTTTTTTTTATATTGCATAATTTCGAACGAAACATACACACACTGAGTCTTTCGAGTTCCTCGGTTAATCTTGTTCGTTGACATGTCTGTTTGTCTTTTTTTTTTGTTCATAAATCATATATGATTCACGTATATATACATACGTTGCGGTGTAGACGACGCTTTAGGGCCGACTGAAGCGGTAGCGTAGTGGCTGCGCCCAGGCGAGTAACTCTATAGAAAAGACAATACAACAACACATTTTCTCTTTTTCTCGATCTTTTTTTTTTCATTTTCTTCGGTAATCGTGTAAAGTACCAAAAACAGAAGAACTACGGTATATGCACAACATCGAGCAAAACTTTGTTTTTTTTTTGTTCAACAAAAGAAATAAAGCGCAAAATCATAAAAAGAAAAGGTATATACACACAACTACGGTATTACGTATGCGATGATGTAAGAATAATTAATGAAGTAGAGTGTGGCGATAAGACATTGGCGCGCCAGCGAACGCGCGGGCGAAGAGTCGTTGACTGAATTTATGATAGGCAGGCAAATGGGGACGCAAATACACTCCACACACACACACACACACACACACACAGACACACGTTCTACTTCTTTTTTTTTCGACTACTGCTTCATGAAGATAAATGAGCTTCTAACGCACGTTTATTTATTTTTTTTTTGCACTAGTTTTATACATTACGTGAGTGTTTTGGCTAGCTACCTTATGCAATATGTGTGTCGATGATAATACATATTTATGTACAAAAATAACAGAAGAGAAAACAGAATATATACGCTTTGTATGCACGAGAGATAAGAACAGTTTTTTTTATGGTATAATACAAGAAGCGTGGAAGTGTTGTTGCTGTTGCTACTTGTCAAAAAAACAAAAACATAAGTTTGCGGCAGCTTTTTTTTATTTTTTTTTTTTTTAAGATTTACCATTGTTCTGGAAGCAGGGGAACACCGCGTTCCACACGCGATTGCAGAAGCCACGCGCACGGTTGTTCCAACCCGCTAGCGTCTGGCTGCCGTGGAACTTTTGACCTAGAAGTTTCAACAAATTTTTTGTTTTTTTTTTTGTCATTACAAAGTGTTTTTTTTAGTTTCGCCGATGGTGATGGAAACGTCTGTGCATGTACGATGATATTGATTAAAAGATTTTTTTTTTTACGACAAATGTAGTTTTATTTTTTAGTGAGTTCCAGTGTCGGTTATAAAATAACGAAGTTGAATTTTGTATGCGTAAAAAAGTTTGTAATCGATTTTACTTCACGGTATATTGCTCTGACGTGATGTTCGTATCCAACGTATGAAAACTTGAAAAAATCACGACTTTATCAAACTTGCAAGCTTTAATCCGCATTTTTTTAGATTCAAGTACTTTTACGAAAAATAAAATTTGCAGCTGACGGATTAAAATTGAAAAAAAGCTCTTAACCTTCTTTGAAAATTTCGAAGAATGCCATAAAGAGAATTCATCTACGTGACATAGGATGAAAAATCTTCATCTCCGAGTATAATCCGATAAAAGGATTCTTTTCTCTTTTTTTCCAAAAAAAGAAAACGAAAATTGGACCTCTACCGCAAGTAGATTTTGAACATAAAAAGAGCATTACTTTTGTCAGATTACGAAAATGAAAAGTTTTATTCAAAGCTAGAAAGGTAAGATAAGAGCTTTATTTTCAATCGAGTATTGAGATGCAAATAATATACTACACACACACAGGCGTTTCGAATCAGGACAGCGCTATCGGTCATGTGGAACTCAAAGACAAAGCTCGACTCACCTTCACCGTTTGCTCCGACTTTGGCCTCCTGAAATCAATCGAAGATGGACTTTTAATTAAATGGAATCAAAGAAAAAGAAACATTGCCGTTGATAATAAAAAAAAAAGTTTCCTTTTAGAAATAACTTCGGGAAAAAGTCGAGTGAACGCTGTATATAAAGGTAGCGCGATACAGTTATATACAGCTAAGAAAAGTATATATAGTAAGCGAGAGAGAAAATTTCTAGCCCTTCGCTTTTTCCGCTCAACGGTTAATCGGAAGTCCTTAGAAAATTATAGAAAGTAGTTTGCTGACCCAGTTACTCCGAGAAATCTAAGCTGCTAAATTAATAGAGCGACATTTCCTCAAAATGAACTCAATTAACAAATTTAAAAAAATTTATGTAAATGTTTTTTATTAATTCTGTGCAATTTAAAAGTAACGCAAAAATTATTTTGATTTCCATAAAAAATTGCTTTTTTTTGTTTTTTTGATAGCGTGGGCGCTGAAGTAAATCTCACTGCAAGTGTCAGTAAATATTGAATAAAATCGATTCCATGGATATTTCAATATTTACACGAATTATATTTTACCGTATGAATGCACTTTTCGATGTGTTGAAGTTTAATTGAAATTTTTCTTTGGTAGAAATACCGACGAAAATATCTGAATTTCCGATGAATTCAAGCGTTAGAAAAGTTACGCCAGAAAAATCTCAATTACATATTTGCATTTAATTTGCGGAAAAGTTGCTGAGTTTTTTCTCAGTCAAATTAGTAACGGTTATATCAATATTTCACGTAAATAGTTCACGTAATAATAATATTTCAAGAAGTTCGAAAAATTTTGATTATTTCACTTATACATCTGAGGGAACTAATGAATAATGATTAACGTATTACCGAGATACTTTAATTTATTAGTGAGTATATAAGTTATTAATCAACGTTTATTGTTATTTTGTTTTGAATGACGTCAAACATCTATACATAAATATCAATTCATCAACGAACTTTTAATCGTGAAACTTCTACCAGAACTAATTAACTTTGTTTAACGGTTTTTTTAACACTATTCAAATTTTATAATTTGCCTTCACTTTCCGTGCAAAATAAATACAGAACTATATTCATATATGCATTCACGACTTCACGGTACTTGATTAACTTCCGGCTGAACGAAAAAAAATATACGCAAATCCTTTTTTTTTCTTGGATATATCCTTTTTTCGTATCGCTTTATGTATACAAGGGTCACCGATTGAAAAATTGATTATGCATGACATCAAAATTTCGATATAGCCTCAAGCTTAGTATGTATATACGCCCGGAGTAAATATCTCGTCGGTAGTAAAATATTTTCATAGAATATATTGCAATAAAGTGTATGATAAATATAAAAATGACATTTCAATTACTAGAGAATATTTATATTAGTTTTTTAATATTCGGATATTCCATATGTATATATTTATTCGTAAAGTCAAGAACCAACATTTAAGAATCACTATATAGAATCTAATATTCTAATGATGCATAGAAAATTATAACGTATAGTTTGACGTCACTCAAACTTCCTAAAACTGTCATAACCCGTTAGAATCAAATTCAAAGTTAGCAATTTCCAGCAAATTTACATTGCAATAAGTATTATGAGGACAAAGCTTCATTATCGTTAATACACCACTGTCATGTGTGCATCTCTTATTTAATGCACGAGTGTTATATAAATATACCTGTAGCATGCAATATATACATACATGTAACGTAACACGGTATACGATGAAACGAGCTAAATTACCTGTACATAAATTAAAATTATCGCCAACGAACGTTTGTTTAATACTCTCATTCGAGGCAAGTACATTCGAATCTACTTCAACGTTTGTTGATTATCGCGATGATTTGTGGCTTTTACGGCTCGGTTATACTGAATTATTTAACCGGAATTAATGACGTGCCCACACTCAACGAGCTAAAACGAAAGGCGCAGCATCCCTCTGGATTTATGCTTCGTAAATGTTTTTTTTTTTATTTCTGCTTATCCAAAAGGAAAAAAGTTTTTTTTTTCGAGAGTTGAAAAAAGTCTTTAATTTTTTGCGTACCCAAAAGAAAAAAAATCTCATCTCACTCGAATAATTACTGACAAGAAAATAACTAGAGTTGAGTCTTCACTAACGAAAATTGATGATTATTAGCTCTGCGACGTTTTCGTTATACCTCTCCATATTTTATCGATACCCATCAATCAATATTTACATCGGCGCACATTCGATTCATTTACATTGTCCGTGAAAAAAAAAAAATTTATACCACTGTGCGTCACACAGCAACACACTTGTTGTACGTATCTATGCGACGCAAAAGTCTGTACATTGTTTTATACTTATAAAGATTCCAATGTCTATTCAACAAGTTCGATGTGTGATTGGAAAAACGTTCTTCCATTCAATTTACTTTTGCGTGTGTGTTCCGACGACCCGTCGCTCCCAATCGGATGATACTTTGTTATTTACTCAAAGTTTCGAATATTGTTCTCTATATTGATGCAGTATATTTGACATATTAACTCGACAAAGCACGATATATCATTGGTTGATCGCGAGATTATTGCTATATCGACCCAGTAAACTCGTGACGTTCGCAATTAATGATTACTTCTCAATTGACAATTTGCTGTATAGTTCATTGGAAATTGATGAATAAGATATTAAGTACAAGGTTGACAATAAAACGATTAGGATCAGCAGATAATCGCTTACGATATATATATAGTGCAATAAATAAGTCTATTATTTTTATCTCGAAACAAAAACATAATTAAATTTCTAGAAGCTCAATACCACAGTTTTTTAATATCACCTCGATCAACGAGAAAACAACCAAACCGCAATAAAGCGTTCACGTACATAAAAAAAATACAGATACAAGCAAAGAGAATAGAAAATCCCACCTGTTCAGCTCTCTTTGCAGCCTCGACGGTGGCAGTCTCGATGAGCTCGTTCACGAAATTGGTCGTCTGCCTCATGAGCTCCTCATCCTGCATGAAAGCTTGCTTGCGTTCCTCGAAAGAGTCGTTACTCTCGCGTCGCGACGTCGACGACGACTCGGGCGACGCCGCGAAGGTCTTGTCGTGTTCGTCGGCCGCCGGCGACGAGAATTTCAATTTCATTCGCACGCTCATCGTTTTTTTTTATATCGCGAGAAGAAGATGAAGAAAAAAAATTGCGACTGCTGCTGCTGCTCCGTTGACGTCGGTTTATTACGAAATTCCTTCCTCCTTCGCAATCTTTCTTCTTCTCTTTACTGCGTGCTGAGGCTGCAAAATTGTCACCCGTTAATTGCCATAAGATTTTCCCGTTTTCGCGGTTTGCATCGTCGATATATATAGGTAAGTTAATTAAAAGCGAATGGAGGTTTTACAGGATTGCCGTATACGTTCGTTAAAAGTTTGTTTTTTTTCAACGGAGATTACGCGAACTTTTTCGTGCCGAAGTTAATTCTTTGCAATTCGCTTTTCTCTCTCTCTCTCTCTCTCTCTCTCTCTCTCTCTCTCTCTCTCTCTCTCTTTCTCGCTGCAGTCGATTAAGCACGCGTCGAGCGATAAATATAAAAAGTATAATACGTTTCTCCGTTTAATGAAGCAGCGCGCGAAAGCGTCGAAGGATATAAACGCGAGGATAGTTTCATTCACGATAAATACATTCCGCGAGAGATGTAATTATTTTCAACTGCGTATTGTATCAGCGTCGCGCATAAATATGCGAAACTTAAGTGATGATAACTAATATGACTTTGATGAAATCCAGTACTGCACGAAGTCTTTAAGTAAAAGAGCCTTCTGTTAAATCTCCGCGAATATATTTGCTGCTAAAATATCGTAGTGTAAGTATAAAATAAAATCACGCACGAAAAAAAAAGGAGACGCAATGGAGGGTCGAAAGTCAAATCTGTTCGCACCGAAAAACGAGAAATGATGCCGTAGCTCGCACCTCCTGTCTCATAACGTGTATATATATA
>JAWWMK010033738.1:0-13272 GCA_035047105.1 Galeopsomyia nigrocyanea
ATATATATGTGCACTTGACGTTCGATCGCTTCCGTCGTGCTTCTTTATGGTGCGCATCTCGCGAGGAGACGGCTCGTTTCGCACACGGTGGTACGCGCGGAGCTTGCGCACCACGTACGTGGATAGGCTTTTCCTCGCTGCTGGCTGCTGCTGCTTGCGCAAGCCTGCGCGCCGAGGCAAGCAGCGATCGATAGCTTCCGCCTATCCGCTCTTGGATTTACGTGCTACGCCAGTCAGACAGCACAGTGTCCTTTCTCTTCGCAGCTTTGCCGCCTCCACTCTCTTTCTCTTCTGGCCCTCTGAATTATTCTCCGCGAATATCACACATTTTTTACAACCTCTAGCTCCTTTACTGATTTATTTATGCGACAGTTTCTATTTTTTTTTTCTCTTTCTCTTTCTTTTGCCTCGAGTGCATGCCAAACTTCTGTGAGACTTGCCTACTTTTTTTTTTTCGTCATGAGTGTCTTTACTTTCGATATATGGATCGACTTATTATTTTCTTTGCGATATTTTTTATTAAGAAACTGTTGAAAAAAATTGTAATAAATATAGATTAATTATGCTTATGAAATAGAAATACGTATGACCCTGCTATTCCTTCATTTTCAACTCGATTAAACAATTTGTCGTCATGATTGTTATTTTATTTTATTTTTCGACGAGTAATTTTAAGTTGATTTTTATACTTTTTGTGACGTTCAATTATCTATTGTTATATTAATTACCATATATTCGATCTAAAAGTTGATTAAGAAAAATTCATGTAGTCATCAAATTGTAGTATTCTCATTTTTTTTCAACCCGAATTATTACAGATAAGTCTTAAAATGTAAATAAATATAAAATTGTAGAATTATAATTCCGAGTGAGATGTAGTTCGCAATAGGAAAAGCGATGCGTAGCCTTCATTCACGATAATATAACATCGTACAACCATTAACATCTACTTATCTATCGTTCGATATATAACATCACCAAAATCCATCCAAAAAATCTCACCTATACTCCATCAAGAAAAAAAAAAAGCTTTCGTGACAGCACAGGCACGATGAAAATCATCCGAGAGAAGATTACTCACCTGAAACAAAAGGAATCGAAAGTCGAGATTAGTAAAATCAATGTCGTAAATACAAATTGAAGGTATTTATCATCAGAAAGTATATATAGGGAAGCGAGAGTACAAAAGAAAATGATTCATTTTCATCAGGCACGAGTGATTTCCCAAACGACTTCCTTCTCCCTCGATCCACTCACTCGCTCGCACTATCGCGACACCGATAAATCAGCTTCCCCGCGATATATATACGCGTCCGCGCGCGCGATCGAGCTATCAACGAAAAGCGGCATCAGAGAGAAGCGTATACCCCTCAAACTTTTTTTTTCCTTTTTCTTCTTGTGCAACTCTACATCTCGATTTCGGAATCACCGAACCTATATACAGCAAACGCAAGCTCGATACCAGATTTCTCTTATTGGCTATTAGTCATCTGCAACCACTTCAACTTCTATACTTCGCTTTCCAGAGAGGATGACCCGTACTGATTTACGCTCGAATAATTTTCGTATATATTTTCGATATACGACTTTATTGACTTTCTGCGGCTTATCGTCGACGGGACGCGGACACACAAAAAAAAAACTCTGATAAAATGAAATATCTTTTCAGGATGACCCCTCCTCGAGGGCGGTGAAGGTCTTCTGAGACCAACACTGATAAGCCAAAAAAAAAATTTTACTCAGTAATAGCTTCCATTTTCAAATCGCGAATAAATCCCTTACCTCGCTTCGTCAATTATTCCTCGAAACACATTAACTTCCATGTATAAGTAACAACCACATGTATAATTTCCTTTGATTGAATGGTCACTGGGACATGCGCGGATGAGTTGATTCGTGAAAAAGCAGTAAATCCGTAAGTTCGTTCTTTTTTCATCAAATTCAGCTTCGAATAATCGGCTTAGACCAAAAAAAAAGCTCATGTGAACGAATTAATTCACTAGCAGCAGAGTTCTCTCTCTCTCTCTATCCCCTAAAAAAAAAAGAAACTTTTGACTTTACAAAATTGAATTAAAATCCTGCAAACGAACTTTTTCCGCCCGAAAAAAAAAAATTCTCCGAAATGAAGCTAAATCCAGCTTGGAGAGTCGAGTAGAGTGCGCTATATATTTTTTCGAAAAAAAAAAGAGAAGAGCCATATCGTACGGAATAGCTTACATGTGTGTTTGTACAAGGCGGGGAGAGAGAAATTCCGTGCTCCCAATGTGAAAGCGAGCGAAAGAGCTGCATTTACGCACTGCACCTATATGTACACGCATACAGAGTGTATACGCGCACGACGGGGGAAGGAAAAAAAAAATACAGGGAGATCTAAAAACGTCGAGAAAAAAGGGCGTATATACCTATGACTCATTGGCATGTTGAGTGAAAGAGAGAGAAAACCCACTGCAGGCGATGCATATATATGTATATACATATACACATGTGGGTCGCCCGACTCCTCTTTCTCTGCCGTACTTTATTATACGCCCTCGAGCCATTTGTTCTTTCTTGGGGAATCTAAGAAATGGTAGATGTCGTTTCACGCGACATTTACATTGCATCAATTGACGACTATTTTGTCTTTATATTGCTTGAACAATGCATTGTAATCAATTTCATTTTCGGGCAGAAAATTTCAAAATTTTTTAATCGTGAAGTTAATTTGACTACACAATTCAAATAACACAAACATTTCGATAAAATATTCTTCTATCCAATTGAAACATCTATTGAACTTTGCCTTACTTCTCATATCGACAATATTTTAGCCCGAGTAACATTAGGAATAATTTTATGTTGAACGGAAATTCAGTCAGTGGGTCATTCATGTTTCATCCATTTTACATTTTAAGTCAATTCGATCTCTGGAACTCGAACGGAAATCGTCAATTCGAAAATGTACGATATCGAGTTTATCGGGAAAGTACATTAAGAAGTAAAGGTATCATTTCTGCAATCCATCGAAAATATCGGATCAGTGTTTTCCATATTTTATTTACGACTCATCACGTCGCAAATATATATTTCACTCGTACGCTTTTTGAGCTTTCGATTCTTTTTCTTGAAAAAAATACGGGTCGAGTGTAAAATATATCTCGCGAGAGATCTTCTCGATAAAGCGAAGTTCGAGAGATGCTGAATCATCGATTTTTTTTTGACAAGACAGCAGTTTACAGAAGTTTTGCGAGTTCGAAAACTTTTTTAATGTTCAATGTTCCGCGCAAGTTTTCAAACATGAAAACATATAAATATTTTTCACTCGCTTAACAAAAAGCTATCGCTGTACATTATATACACGTTATAGAGAAATTTTAAGGACAATGACAAGTCCAATAACGGCACGAAATAAAAAGGCTTTTAGACATTCCCATTGTCCTAATATTAAAGGCATTCGACGTACATAGTAGAAAGCACTTTATACAGTCTACTTTGATAAAGAGAATCTGCATACAAATTATTCGCTGTATTTCATGTCACAAAGTATTGCCCAATGACAATAGCGAGACAGAAAGAAGAGCAATATCGAATCGACTCGCGTATTGTGTAGGGGAACACGACGACAAAGTAAAACGAATATTCTACGGATTTATGAATAATTCTATTCAGGTCGCTTTTATTTACGATTCTCTTTTTCCCTCCTATAATTCCCGCGTATAATTACCAATTTAATTAAACTCTTTCACGTTGCATGCAGGGATCGTGTAAAAGAGAGAATAAAAAAAATCGATAATTATCGCGAGCTCACTAATTACGCCCATAGCGAATTCATTACTGCAAAGTCTCTATTTTATATTTTCCTCCAAATATGCAGATTTTGAATGTACAGCGCGAGAGGGATATAACTGTTGCGTGTAAACGCGGATAATCTCGTTAATCGAGAGCGAAACTTTGTCCAGTTTGGATTCAATTATACGAGCTTTTGTACATTTTAATTCGAAATATATATCCGCGTAAATTTGCAAATTTCGTTTGCTGACGTATTACATACTGCCGGATTTCGCTGTATGGAGATTATTATTTCATTATTTATAACGAACCTTTGTGATTCGATATTGTGTTTCAAATACATCATAACGCAATAAACAAACAAAATTGGAAAGAAAATAAGCTGTCGAATCGCTTTTTGAAGAAAGGCACGTTGCCTTAATAACACATTGATCCAGAAAAAAAAAGCAAACAGTGTAATGGAAAGTTTGTCAGTTTTCCGAATCGTCGAAAAAGCAAGAGAGAGAATCGTGAAAAACATAGCGATCTACGAGCTGCAAAACCGGCTCTTACGAAAATTGGCGCCCAACACGCGTGGGCTAACGCATACACACATACAGTGAGTCATATAGCGCGAACAGGCGCGTGCACTAAACTTGGGGAGGGGTAGGAGAAGGAGGAGGAGGTAGTAAGTGAATTTCAAGCTCAAAGCTCGAAATGGATTTGTCGAGTAAGTATATAGAGAGGGAGAGAGAGAGAGAGTGAAGGGTAGGCGCTCACATATATACAGCAAATTACTCTCATCAGGAGGACTTCGGCAGGCTGCATCAGCAGCAGCAGCAGGTTTGTGCCGGTAAAATATACAGGTATGTATATATATAAAGTTCGCCAAGCCGCTAATAAAGACGCTGCTGCTGCCATGGCGTCAAGGCGTAGTTTCTAGCCTGAGAGAGCGAGTGAGAGAGAGAGAGAGAGAGAGAGAGAGAGAGAGAGAGAGGCAACTCCCGCTTTCATACATAAATTAGGCGTGTGCAAGCATTAAGGGATCTTGTAAAGTCCAACTTCTCCGTCCTTACTCCTCCCTCCACCTCCTGCTCTCGAAGAGAGAGAGAACTCCCGTTGCACTACTACGTGATTTAATTTTTTAGCCGAGCGCGAGTTTTATTACTCGATTCGCGGACGTATTTACCGCCGAGAATAAAAGTTCGCAACGAGGCTTCGAAGCTAACGAAAAAAAAAAAAAAGGGAATGAAAGAAAACGAACAAGCAAAACCGATCCGCCTTTTCTTTCGCTCTAGCTTGAAAATTTCTCTGTTTGGTTTGACGCAAAGTCTCGTTATTAAATCCCAGCTAATCGCATTCGAATCGACGGAGGGATTTACTTTGTTCTCTTTCGTCTCTTTCTCAGCCACGCAAATTATGTTTTCTCAAGCTGCATTAGCAGGGAAACGATTCTTTTTTTTTTCTTCTCCTTCTCCTTCTTCGTCGTTTCTTTCGCTTTCCATTGTACGAGCGTGCCCTTTTTCTTATGCGCGTATATAGCGCCATTGCGCGCCCGAGGCGAAGAATTCATTCGATGAAAGCTTTAACATGCAATGCAAAATGTTAAAAAGGCTGACAAGTATTACTACATTGTCGAGCAATATTCCTGTCATTTCCTGAGCATTATTATTATTATTATTCGCTAAAAGATTTGACGATGATTGCGACGTGAAAAATAAAATCCACATTGTCTCATCGCGGACACGTTTTTAATCATGGCCAAGTGATATTCAATTGAATCGAAACGGTCGGTCATGAAGCGCGTGGTGGCTTTTATAGTTCGAGCGCTAACAAGCGAGAGAGAGAGAGAGAGAAGCTGCTTTCTCATCGCGACGTCAAGCTTCCTCGCCTCTCTCGCGAAAGTCAATGCACTTGCAGCGGCTTAAAGCCCATGGGCGGGGAAAATCGATTGCCAGGCGCGAGACTTGTTAACGTCTCTCTCTCTCTCTCTTTCTCTCTCTCTCTCTCTCTCTCTCTCTTGTATTTTTATTTGCCAAGTATAGAGATACACGCCCAAGTAGTAATAATTTCGAACAACGAAGGATGTAAATTTCCGCAGCATCATCATCGACAGCGCAACAAAAGTACAGACACTTGCGCATAAAAGTCGATACCGCGAGAGAGAAAGAGAGAGAGAGAGAGCCTTTAATGACGAGAAGAAAATGAGAGAGAGAGAGAGAGAGAGAGAGAGAGAGAGAGAGAGAGAGAGAGAGAGAGAGAGGCAGGGCAAACTATCGGAAAGCTTGGCGAAGGCCTTTGTTCTTCTCTTCTCCAAGCAACTTCCCTCGATAAAGTTGCAGCAGCAGCAGCAACGTCTCCGCGAGTCATCGCATGTATATATAAGCGACAGCCACGGGATTATCCTTTAAAAGCTTCTTCTTCTTCTTCTACTTCTACTTCCTCTTTCATACGAGAGTCTCTGCATTTCGTTCAATTTATATGTGTATCTCACTTGTACTCCTCTTTTTGCTGGTATATAGTTAAAGACCGCGAGATGGTGAGAATCGATTTTCGGGTTGTAACTTGAGCGACACTACTATGTGTAACAGCCTGTGTGTAAGAGGCGCTCCACTTTGGCTTTTCGGCCTTTCTTGCAAAGTTTGTATATACTTCGGAAGTTCGACGCTGCTGCGCCACCAAACTTGCCAAATGGGATTAGCGAAGAAAAATGACAATCCAAAGAGGAGGAAAGGCCACTGTAATTACGGTTAATGGCTATTCGTGTATGTATACATGAGGATGAAAATTTTCGACGCTCAAACTTCGAGAGCAAGCGAAGTGCATGAATCGATTGATCGAGAAATGAAAAGTTTATATAATTTCATCGAGTGTGTGTGTGTGTGTGTGTGTGTGTGTGTGTGGGAACTCATCCGAGCGTAATTGCATTAAACGAAAGGAAAGTTATAAGTTTTCAGTTAGCTGTTTTTTGTTCGATCTTCAAAATAGAATCAATGCTATCAATTTTAAGAAAGTATCGATACAGTTGAAGAACGAAGAGAGTTTGTAGCGAAAAACGTCAAGCGATAACTTTTATAAAGTTGAATATTTCTTTTCATTCATCGGCTTGATCGATTATTCAAAATACCTTATTCAAAGGTCCACGATCATTTCACGCTGCTGCTACTACCGTTGGAAGCCTTGCAAAGTTTTTTCAAGAAATCGTCCTGAAAGAAATAACCCGTAAAGCTTTTACGAATATCTAAAAAAAAGCCGATCGCAGAAATCGTACAAAATGAATATTTAATCTCGAACGTAAATAAGAATACTCAAGTTGCTCTTTGAAATTTATAGAGCCTTACCGACGGCATTCAGGTCTCAATCTTCATCTGTAAAAGGCGAAAAGTCATCGCGTAAGTTTGAAAACTAAATAAAAGCGGCGAGCGACTCATTGAAACGTCGTCCGTCGTACCCCCCTTGTAATTTTAATTAGGTAGCAAGCGAGAGGTTATAAAATTTCTGCCGAGGGTAAGGCACTTCCGCTACTACAGCTGCGCAAACTTCCAGAAAAAAAAATAATATTGGATGGGGAGCAGAAAGCAAACCGGATGACCGATATACACTTTTCACGCTGCCGCTGCTGCTGACGGGGACAACTTTTTTCCCGAATTCGTCAGCGGAATCGTTTTTAATAAAGCTCAACTTTTGGCTGCTCCTTTCTCTCTTCTCGGTAGAATATATGAGGGGGGCGCTTTTCCACGATAGTTCGATTGGCTTTGAATTTCACGTGCGGCTGCGTAAAGCCGTCTCTTCTTCTTCTTCTTCTTCTTCTTTGCGCGCGCGGCCACTTTTTTTTTCTTCCGAAATTTTCGTAGACGTTTATCCGCGAGCGAAGCGACTCGTGCGTGAAATCGAGGACCAGTAGCGCCAGTCTCGGATATTTATATGGGGATGGAGGGTAAAGATCGGATATGGTTTTCTTTTATGGTACTATTTATTGATAATGCCGTGTATCTTTATTTTTATTACGGACTTAGAGAAAATAATTTTTTAGGACGAACGTGCTTTTTTTTTCGTTTTGAAGCTAATTTTTTTTTCAACGGAAAACTAATAAATTTTAAAAATTTATTAAACTTGTACGTTATTTACGCTATAAAAGCTTTTACGATTTCATAAACCGTTAGATGGAAAAGGCAATCGCTTTTTTTTTTGTTGAAGCTTTATTCGTTTTAATAAAAATAACAGTTGAGAAACGAAAGCGACCTTCGCGAATAATTCAATATAAATGTAAATTCTTCAAAAAAAAAATAACCATATCATATCCACCCTTATACAGTCACTCATCTCTAGCGTGAGAAAAAAAAAAGAATTTGAAATTCATACCTTCCTCAGCCGTATACGAATATCACTACGAAAATTTGAAGAAAAAAAAAACCCAATCGACACACAAAAAAACCCGTTCTAATCAACGTCAAAGTCAATTTTATCTAACGGAAGATTTCACCCCGTGAAAGAAACGTACTTTTATCGCTTGGACCCGCGCGTTTTTTTTCCCCGCGAGCCATACATTTCACTTAAAATTAATCCGGCCAGCCAGCAGAGCCCGCGACGGGGTGCGGCTCATCTCTTTGCAAAAGAAGAAGAAGAGAAGAGACGAAAAAAAAAAATAAAGAAAAGCCAGAGCGGCAGACAAAACGATTACACCGTTTATCGATCAACGTCGTCGTCGCGACGTTTTGGCTGTATATATTTATATAGTAGGGAGAAATTTCGGGCCAAGAGATAAAAAAAAAATGCCGCTGGCACACCGCCGAGTTTAGAAATTGGATGACAGCAGCCGCCACCGCTGCCACGCTCGCGGCGGCAGAGAGAGAACCATTTCGTTCGCCAGTCGATATGCGGGTTGTGCCTATCTTCTTCTTTTTCTTCTTCTTCTTCTTCTTCTTTTTTTTTTTTGTCCAGCCTAAAGACTGCCGAGATTGCTCTCTATTATTGTTACAAATTGCTCCGCTAGGTTGCGATTAAAATTCATACTGACGTTTCCACTCTTTCAACTATATGTGCAGGTGAGCTGATGTGATTTCTTTAACGCAAATTTTCAATCTCTTGAATTTATTCTATCGAGTTTTTTTGCTAATGCGAACGTTCTAATAACACTTGGTTAGCAGCAACAATTCTTCATAAATAAAATCTTAAAGATTAAATATTCGATGAAACCGCACAAGAATTATAGCGTGAAAATTTTAAATATTACCACGTAACTTAGTGTCAGAATAAACGAAGCGGTATTAAAGTTCGCGCCTGGCATAGTTTATATAACTATTACAAGGGCTAAAACGCAAACTGTTCCACGAACGGGGGTGAAACTCATTTCGAGTCTGCACTATATGCGCATAGTACTATACGTTCGCTGTACAGTCGAAATTTGGATTCTAAGTTAAAAGGATTAACATAATTTGAAAACCAACGAGTGATAAATTAGATTTGCAAAGCTTCGAATTTCTGGTTGTAATAGCGTTGCGAAATTTTCGAATATTATGGAAAGAAATCCGTGTAATTTGGCGTAATCGGATTTCGAATGAAAAAAAAAGCTTTTATCTCGGTCGAATCACTCTCTGACACGTATTTGAAATATTCAGCGAATTTTATACATTACACTGTCAATTAATCTTTCAGTTGGACAGTAACATCGTTCATTCCGATTCGACCCAAATGAAATCCATTTCGAAAATAACCATTTATAAAAAGAACGCGAAAGCAGCAAAAAATAATAATAATAATAATAGGTTGAAAGCGCGAGAGTTTCAAGGCATCATTTGTACCGCAATTAGAAGTAAACCTAGACAATCTAAACTAGATCATCTGGCGCGGGAGGTCATTAATCAAAAAATCAAAACGGCTAAAATTTTGAAAAATAAAAAAAAAATGAGAGAGGGAGAGAGGAAAAGCCAGCGAGCGGTGAAATTGCAACGCGAGAGAGCACACGCTTATCCTCCAGCAGCTGTCCGCTAGCATGAAGGATGGCTCCTTGCCGCGAGCTCAACCAACCAACACACACGCAGTAGGTAGCACACTTTAGGCGAAAACACTCGAGTGTGCAGGTGTAATCTAGGTGGCTCTCAGAGAAAAAGAGAGAGAAGAAAAAAAAAAGCGGGCCACGCAACACGAGAGTTTTATTTAAAGCTTGCGCAAGCTCAAAAAGCGTCGCTCGAAATTTCTTCTTCTTCTTTTTTTTCAGGCCAACTCGCGATATATGCTGATTATACTCGAGTGAAGCGGGAAGAGTCAAGTTTTTCTTCAACAATTTACATCGGGGTTGACTGAAACATTGATGGGACTATATATACGCGCTCGTCCTCTACCTGAAGCTCGTGTATGCGTATGTGTGTGTGCTTTTGTGTGCCTCGTTTTATGGAGATGTACGCTGTTTATACTGGCGTGTTTTCCCTGAGCCTGTCCATGTATTTTGCATTAGACAACCTTCTTTGTTTTTTTTTTCTTCTTTCCGAGAGAATTTCACTGGGGTAGATATGAAGTCAAAAAGGGAATGCGTATAGTGTTGGCTTGAGTAATTTCGAAATGGATTTGTAAAACTGTTTCGATTTCCTCGCTGTTTCAATTTATTTTTTCATTCACTTCTGTCATGGTGTTTTCAACTATTCAACGATAAACAAAATTTTTTTTCTTTAGATGATCGAGTTTCTGTTATTTGCAAAATACGATGCAAGATTTGTATGTACGCAAAACATTTTCTCGAGTGATTAATGATATTTTTTATTTACCTGGCTGAGTGTAATAAAAATAAAGAAAACACTTTCTGTTAGAATATATAGAGCGCCATCTCTCGCTCTTCTCCATCCCTTGTATTTAAATGTCGAGAGAACGCTACTACATCTTTTTTCCGTTTCAAAGAGTGACAATAAACATAATATTCTACCAAATCCGTCTGCGTTATTATTTTGCTCAATCCTATCTTATAAATGAAACTAAAAATTTTTAAACTAAAAGAATGGAAAGCTCTCGTTGTATAGTAATATTAGAGCTTGCGGAAAATGAAAAAAAAAATTTCTTACAAAAAAAAGTGCCGGTCTTGATCTCGAATCATGACATATTGGCAAATACTTTTCTTATTGTACGAATAAATTTCAGTTCAAAATATAATTTATTTTAAAAGAAACTAAATAATTTCGTTATCATGTACCAACCACCTTGAAATCAAAAACGGTAAATTCCACTTCATCACAATTTTGCAATAATCAAATCACCATTGCGTGCTCTCACGGTGAAATCCAAATCAATTTAACCAGCAAAACAGTCTCCCCCAGCGCAAGCTCAAAGCTAAAAAAATAGCAGCGTATAGGATATATCATAGTGTATATCGCAACTGCAACCGAACGCTCGCGCGCCTCATCGCATTCTGGCGCTCTGGTTAATTTAATTCCAGAACTCTGCGGGCTGCCAAATCAATGGGCGCGCGAGAGCTATAGGCGAGCGAGCACTTGCACGCAAGAGGAACGCATAAACATCGGGAGCGCACTCGCACGCCATTCGGAAGCGATAAACGCGCTGCTGCCACCGCCGTCGCTGCTGCTGCTGCTGCTTCGTATTTACGAGCTCTCCTGCACGCGCTTTTAAACGGGCATATAATTGACGGCGCACGCGACTAGTCCAATTAATTTTCAGCACTGACAAGCTCTATTCTTATACGCTTATATTATTTCTTTTCTCTCCGCGTGTACTTTCCCATTCGTTTTTTTTTTTTTCATTCCACCTTTTTAAATATTCATATCCGAGCTTATATAGTATAGTAAGCGAGCGCGAGATTTTCAACGATGCGCCCAGGCTATTTCGTGTCCATTATCGAGCTTGTTATTACCGTGAGGGAGGTTATGGACGAGCAATTTGCATGCGCGCGATTAATGATGGATAATGATGCTTGAGTGGGCTACTGTGGCGCGTTTAACATTTTTTTTCTCTTCTTTTTTTTTTCATTTCGTAGAGAATTATCGGGTTGAGATTCGCGTGGCTGAGTATTTGCCTTTTATTAACGCTCGTTTCAAGACCTATTAATTCCTTTTTTTGCATGTGTAATTGAACTTTAATTTAAAATTAAATACACGTTAGCTATTTTCAAATTGAGATAATAGAAACTAAATCTTTGTAATAAATATTCAATTCATAATTGCTTTATCTTGATCATATCCCTTCAACGTATACTTAAATCTACTGCACTCTACTCTGCGACAGCCACCTACTGCAAGTTTACGAAAGTACAAAGAAAAGTATAATAATTATGTGTACACATCGTATTGAATATTGACGATATACACCGATACGGAACTTTTTTGCACAATAACGAACGTCCATCAACAATAACAACAACAAAAAGAAAAAAAAAACGCCGGCAATGGCACAAAATAAAAGTTGTCCCATCAGAATATCATCCCTCTCCGTGCAACTCCATAAATTTTTGTGAAAAGCCCGATAACCAAATAATCACAATATCAAACACGAGACCGTGAAGAGATAACAACCACGATGGCCTTTTTTTATACCCCCCCCCCCCCCCAAAAAAACGGTAACAAATCAACTTTCGGTCGAGCGCCATCGCGCTCGCATCGTTTTGATCTCTCTCTCTCTCCCTCTTTTATTGTTATTATTAGATCGCCCGCCTCCCTCTCTCCCGCACTCTCACGTATATATGAACGCAATCTCGTTTGCATGCGTTGATCTTCAAATGAAGTCATTCGCGTCCGGATGCACGCGAGTGAGGCTCGCTGTGGAAATCGAGTGAAATTTCGCTATGTACGAATTAAACTTTCAATTTGCTCGCTCGTCCGCGTTCTCTCTCTCTCTCTCTCTCTCTCTCTCTCGTCCCTTAACAATTGTGTATATGCTTCCCTGAAAATTCATTTAACCGCAGCGGCTAACTGCCAACGAGAGAGAGAGAGAAAGAGAGAGAGAGAACCCCTGATATTACGAGATCCATTATATATATCGCATAAATTCGTTGAAAGTTCACTCCGCGCAATTCGTTTTTATTTTTTTATTTTTCATTATTTTCAAACACAACGTACGATCGATTTCGTTTTGTTTTTTTCGTCGTAAAAGTTGTTTACAAACAATCAATTATCGATTTGGCACTTGCTTTATCGACGTGTCCTATATAGGGGAAGCAATTTTCCTTTTTAAAATTGACAAAGCAATCAGTATTATACGAGAGAGGCAAAATCTCGAGGCGCGCTCGGAGTCATAACAAACTTGTAAAATTGGGTCAATTAAAAGCTCTTGTTTCACCCTCGCTCGCTTTTACTCTACACGATTACGTTGGCCAACTTTCGAGTGTGTATGATTATTTCAGCAGCCATGAGCGTCAACGTAGTCCTCGTCCTCGTCCTCGTCGTCGTTGTCGTCGTCTCGCTTTTTACTGCTGAAAACAACAGCAATTTTTCTCGACTCACTCAAAAGATGCAAGAGAGAGAGAGAGAGAGAGAGAGAGAGAGAGAGAGAGAGAGAGAGAGAGAGAGAGAGAGAGAGAGAGAGAGA
>JAWWMK010033749.1:0-13263 GCA_035047105.1 Galeopsomyia nigrocyanea
AAGAGCGTGCACCCGTTTTGAAAAGTCGCCCCAACTTTCTCGAATTGTTACTGTTTTTTTGTGGATTTGCTCATATATACACCACCCGCGCGTTTCAGCCCGTTGACGTCAACCCGCGGTTAACAATGTATGTATATCGTAAAGCAGGTGCGAGTTTAACATTGTTTGCCGAATGAACCAGTGACGTCATTAGATTGAAAATGTACAAATTAATGCGTTTGTTCGCGCGAATCACGCTATTTAAGGGACTGTAATTATGCATTGCGCCGTCGTTGAATAATGAAGCTGCGACCGAGTAATTAATTTTCACGCTTATCGGCGTTTTACAAGCGATCAGTTTGACGATCATTTATGAGGAGATTTACGATACAGGTTGGGAAAATAATTTTACCATTTACTGTCACTTCTATTTTTTTTTCAAGCTTGAAAGCGATATAAAGTTTTGAAGTGCATCCACTTTTCGACACAGTACATAGTTTGCAACTCTGCGCTTGCATTAAAAAAAAAACTCCCTCGCGAAAGTCGCTTAGAAAAGAGGCTACTGAGGCTAAGTTATCTCATATTGTCTATTTGTCAGTGGCGCTCTGAACTTTGCCTCGCTGAAGTATAGGCGGTCGAGAGCGTCCTCAAGAATTTTCAATTTTTGCCCACTCTCTTTCTCTCGATTCCTATAGTGCTCCACGCGCAAGAGGAACAAAGGCGAAAGTTTCGAACGTTCTTGGTGGCAATTATACCCACTCGACTGCGGTTGGCATTCCTTCACACAAAGCCTCACATTCCTCTTTTCTCTCTTACTCTCCTTTATCATCTCGACAGAGGTGAATCAAGAATAATTATATAATAAATTAACGGTCGGCTACTTTCTCGCGAGCAACAATGCGAGAGTTCAAAGTGGACGCAACGAGCGTTTTGCCAGAAACTTGGAAAAGTAAAAGAAAAGGTTGGAAGGGTTGCGTCAGCACCAAGCCAACGACAATTACATGAATGCGAGCGCAATTAAGTCGGTGTACTAACGAGGGAGTGCCGCGCGTGTGTGTGTGTGTGTGGTTGGTTCTCCGATTTTTCTTCACACGCGCCAATTACCAACTGCGCACGTACTACTCTCTCTTTCCGTCGAGTGACTCGACGCGAATTTATTTTACGTCGGAGAAGAAACTTGCGGTGATCGCGTTTCAGCTTCTTTCTTGTTTTTTCTATCTCTCTCTCTGGGATTGTGTTTTTTTTTTCTGCTTTCGCGCGATTACGTCAAGGACTACTGCGTTGTGCGATCGGAGAAACCCTCGTTATCCGTCGTGTCTTGTGTAATGACAAAAATGTTTATTTCAGATTTATAAATTATTTCGAGCTTAATAGCATTAAAGCTTTGGAGTTAGTATCGTATTTACTTGCAAGTACTTGCCAGCAAAGAAAATCTTAAGCTCACTGCCTTTGAAGATTCCGGCGGAAGGAGATAAATATTATCTTTATTCATGGGATTATAAAACTCATCTCGCGCGGAAAGGATCTCATTTCACTTGTAAAACTCGTTAACTGACTTAATGTGACGATGGTGGGCACGCGAGAGTAAGTCTTTTGCCGTTCGCCGCGCGCCGAGCAAATATTTTTCCACGCAATTCGCGAGGAGAAAAAAAAATGTTAATAAAAGTCGCGAGCGCGGTTTGTGTAAATAAGCGAGAAACTAAACTAGATCAAGGACTTAAACGATCGAGCCAATGAATAATGCGCTGAGTAGTTATAAATTGATCTTTTCTCGGCAGGAAGAGGAAGGGGGGGGGGGACTTTAATCTCATGTCACTCGCACGGAAACTGCAACTTCAAAGAAATTTCGATATTACGCCTTCATCCTTCACCTACTTCCAGCGGCTTTCTGCTTGCTTATATATTAATTCCAGCCCATTATTCCGTCGAATTAATCAGATATCCAACGTACTTCTGGCACTCGCAGTCTATTTGAATGGAAATGAGGATTTCAACTTGATGAATTTTCCGCGGTGACCTCCGCTCTCGCGCTCTCTGTCTCTTTCCCCCTCGCAGCTCTCGTATAATAAACAGCTTTTCGCCTTTTTATTAAGAACTTCCATTAGTTATTCCACACATACACAAATATTTTATTTAAATTAGACTTTAAATTTTTTTTGGAGTGAAGAATAGTACGACCTTAAAAGGGAAAGGATTTTACATTATTCAAAAAGTCTCGTCGTTCCTGAAGAAATTGAATTTCCCGTTACATACCTTGTTACGCTCCCTTGGGTTTTTTTTTTCATTTAACATGACAGTAGCGAAATATGAAAAAGTAAAGACACCGCGAAGTTCTTGAAATTTTTCGAGCACTGCAGTTAATAACTTTCAAATGCCTCGTGAATCATATCGAATCCGCACGAGAGAAGTTTCTTTTGGCAGCTTACAACTATCATTAATAATATTCATAAATGCCAAATTTATCAAGATAAATGAGCGGATATAATCGAATGAGGAAGACAAAGAAAGTCAATTAAGTCAATGGAGAAAATCTTCTCCATCCCTCGTGGTACGATTCGCACGATATCAAATCCTAGACGAAATGAAATATCATATGTATATAGCGAGTAGAGGGGGCGCAAGTGAAAGAGAGTGATATGGAAATCCAAAGAAATCTACTTCACATTCGTACACTCACACACACACACACACACACACACACACACACACACACACACGGAGATCTATCGATATATTCCCCAACGAAGTTTATTTACATGCTCGCTTAAATATTTATGCGTCTAAAGCCGCAATTCTGTATATCTATATCACACGTGCGCTTTCTTTTTCACGATATTCCGTCAGAGATTTCACGCGTGCTTTTTTTCAATTAGAACCCACGCGCGCAAAGAAAAAAAGCATTTCACGAAATTGAAAAAGCTATACGCACGCGTGTGACATGCTATACGTCTGTGCTGACTAATCTACCTTCCGTGCACACATTTTTTTTTTAACGTAGCAGTTGACGGACTCCTCCTCTTTTTTTTTTTTGACCGCGTTTGGAAAATGACTTTTTCACTCGGACGAAACTCGATTGATCGTATGACATAGAGGTCCACTGTAACTGAACAATTTTGCGAGAGTTAAAAGAGAGAGAGAGAGAGAGCGAACACTGATTCTATTTTTGAAGCTTTTTGCGAAGCCAAATATGTACATAACGCGTTGTGACGTATGCGCCAAAGTTCGCATACGAGTGATGAAACCATACAATAGTGCATTACGTCAAGAATAGACTGCATCATGCATCTCGTCAACAATCTCTTTGCGAGTGAATCGCTTGAAACTCGGCGAATTTTCTCGCGTAACGCGATTTGCTCCTTTTCAATTGAAAACGTACACTCGATATCTTCACTGCTACCACGTCGATGAAAAATTCCGCATCTCGAGTAGATATATCCTCGAGACACGTAAAGAAACTCGCGCCTGGCACGTGCTACACAGTGGGATTTACATCCAAAGCTCTTGCTCGCTCGAGTTTCGATCAATTTTTATACCATACAGACCGAATAGCAAGTAAGCTAATCGAATCTTCGTGCACACACGCGCTTGCGACAACCGCACGTGTTGCGCGCGCTCGCTGCGGAATCCCCTCGCTCTTCCTTTTTTTTTTTCATCCTTTCTTTATTCCGGTGTTCTGGCTTGGAAACACGTGCCGTACGCTGCTGTGTGTATTTTTGGTTTTCCTTTTTATTACTCCTTCGCTTTGGAGTTTTTCGTTCGCAAACGGGTAGCGCGCGTTATATTGTTTTCTTTTGTATGGATTTGTAAAGGTTTTCGCTTGTTTTTCTTTTCAGGTCACGCTGAAGAGTATTGCCGAGGATCTATCTTCTTCGGAACGCGAGGTAAGTTGTTTCAGCTGAAGATAAACTTTCAAAAGCATACAAGGGCTTTATCTTATTTTTTTTAATTTTTCACGAAGAGAAATGAAGAGCTGTTTCTCAAAGAAAACACGCGAAGAGAGCTTTGTAATTTGATTCGACGTGGAGGGTAAACTGAAAGCATCGTTTTTCTCAAATGCTCGATTACAGAAAAAAAAATTAGCAATCATCAGTCAAGTCCCCGAGTACATAAAACTTTCGTGGCATATCGCCACGCGCAGCTAATAATCGTGTTTACAGCATCCCAGCGAACAATAATGCGCGCACACACACATATGTCCTTGCACTACTACCGCCAAATAATTTGCATCTATTTCCGACCTAGATTTACCCCATATTAACTCTCGCGCTGACAAAACCGTCCCTCCCTCGAGCTAATAATTAAATCAACAGACACGACACAAACGCTCGCCTCTCGTAATCATTTTGTCAGCAATGCGTTACGTGTGCATATGTGTGTCTATCATCAACGTGGTTTATTTGCAGATCCATCAAGTTTAATTGATCATTAGTATTATTTCGAATCACATTGGGAATTTACAATTGTATTCTGCCACGCGCGCTATTCTGTAGACATAAACGGATGATTTCTCAGGCGAGACCATTATCATCGCTACTGACGCGCGGAAAATTGCGCCAACTGTAACTCGCTGTTTCGTTGAAAAGTTCCGAGAGCGCGCGTTTTCAATGAGGGCAGCTATTCAATTCGATTTGACGAGTACGAAATGGACGCGACGACTTTTTTTTCAGTCGATGTTAACTGAATTTCCACGAGGACAAAAAAAAAAGAAAATGAATACGCCTCCGTGTGTACACGTGTATCTCCGACGACAAAAGGGATGCGAGGGACTGAAAGTAAGGTGATTAACAAAGAGTCGTTTTCACAGGGAGTGTGAGACGCATATGGTGAATGAAAAAAGAGATATAAACTTGGACGATAAAACTGGAGTATGAAGAAACGACGTAATATATACGTCATCGCGGTATACCTGCTTGAATACGTTTATGCGCTAGCCACGGCGAGGACAAAGTGCACATACGGAGAGTAGGAAACGAGGGCAAAGTTCAGGGCGGAAATTTACATGACGTGTAGTCAGAGAGTGTTGTACAATGCGATTTAAACTTGCGGCGTCGTCTGACCATCCTCGGATCTCTTTCACTGCGTAGAATATTTGTCTTTTTATCAGCCTGTCGCATCATGCAATTCAAGATTTTTCAACTCTTTGCAGTTCTTTCGAAACAATGCGCGTTCTTTTATTTGTTTGTTTTTGTAGCAAAAAAAAATCGAAAGAAAAAAAATCAAACCGGTAATTCGCAAATACTAAGCAAATGTTTTTAAAGCGTATGCGCAAACCTCTTCTTTTTTTTTCTTGGACTGTACGGCGACAAGTCAAATATTGACACAATGTGTGCGCGCACACGAGGCGAGGAAAAAAAAAATGGAAAAATCATAGGATTTGCCTCTTTCTAGGAGCAGCTTTGGATTCCCACTTGATATGGAGGATGCGTGTTTGTTTCTCGCTCTTTCTCTCTCTCTCTTGCTACTTGCTAAGGGAATTGTTTTTTTTTCTCTCGGAGTACGCTGAATTAATGATTTCTCGATTTTTTCGGCATTCGGCATCCACTCAACAAACTACGACGCGTTCTATCCAGCAAGGTTATTACGACATGAGAGAGCTGTCGTAATTAATTTTTAATTTAATGGGCAAGAGATACTCTCCTACGTTTTTGTTTCGCAGTAGAGCTGACGTGGGTGAAATAAAAAAGAAGGTCACGAAGGGTGCCCGTACCCAAATTGAGATTTTATCCAATTTATGCGCTTATTCAAGAAGGCTCTCTCTCTGTCTCATATGATATTTATGCGATTGAAAAAGAGGGATACCTACGTGATAAAATATTTGTTCGAATCGCGTCGTTTTCGGAGAAACGAAAGAAGTTCGACGATAAAATTAATACTTATACGTTTTACACTCAGGGTTGTTTTGATGTATAAATTCGGGTTTTTCCGCATAAAATACGTAATCAATAACAATTTGCCTGAGAGAAAACGCCCGCCAAGTATTTTCAAACTGGCGCAGAATTGATGAATCGAACACTCGGTAACAAGGACGTGGGTGGCTGAGGTAGAAATATAAAAGAAATATTCGTATTTTAAAAAAACTCGGTCGAAAGAAGAGTATTTCTTTTTACCAATGGCATTCGGTTTATTTAACAAACGAGAAAGGCAGGTATGAGCTGTTAACTCGAGCTTTTGTGAAGGTAAGTGCTTTGATAATCCTCCCTTTTCTTGTAGGTCTTATAAAAGTATAGCTCAAACATCAGAATGGCGCGGCCTGACAAAGCACAGTTCTCGGCTTTCTGTTTGACTATTCAGGAAATTTAGGCACTATAAGACGTGTTGTCGCACCCACACGCTCCCCCAACTTGCTGGCTCGACTTTCGGGCCAGGTGTGGCAGCCGCACACAGCCACGTACAAACACACTGAAATGCCGTCTCGTCGTCGTCGTCATCGTCTCTATGTTTGCCCCGACGTGGCCTAATTTTCGGCCTGAGCGCGTTTAATTAAACCTCCCAGAGTCTGAGATTCTCTCCCGAGCTATGTAGAATATAGAGTTTGGATCATCGATTTTCCTCATTTCTTCAACTTTATTTTTGGGGTCGCGCGCTAGAGAGAGAGAGAGAGAGATCGATCGACCGAAATAGATCGAGAGGAATTATCAGGGGCAGGCAGCTTGTCAGGACACGGCTGCCGTCACTGAACATGTCTCGATGGAGTTCCTACCCCGCCGCTTTTTTTTTCTGCCGAATTGCACGAGCTGCTATTACGGACCGCACAGCGCCGAGTTGTTCCGTCCGTGTGACGACGCGGCTTCAGCCGAATCGATGCTGGAAATGATGACGCGTTGAAATGTCGAGTGTATAGTCGAATAAGGCTGCGGGCAGTTCACTTTTTTTTGCCATCGAGATAAATTGCGAAGAGCTTGCAGTTTAACAAAAAAAAAATTCATTTTGCAGAAAATGGGTGACTTAATTACGACAACAATGAGACAACAGCGAAAGCTAATCTACTCTCAAAGCAAAAGTAATTAAGCCAGCGCAGAGTGCAGAAGAGATTGACATTAAACAAGACGCAGCTACTTTGTCTCTGGAGCATTAAATGTTTGCTTTTGACGATTCGTCGAGCGAAGCGAAATCACATGTTTCGCTTGCAGATCGTTTCGGGGAGATAAGTATAAAGCGAGACGCCGGCGCGCGCTTGCAGCACTAATGTATGCAAATAGACGCGCCTTAAGTGTTACCGATAAGGCTAGTAGATACAGCACGTATCTACTTTTACGAGACAAAAAAAAAACGTCGGAAATAGCCGCTTAAATATCGCTTACACACGTGGATGGCCTTTTATTCGTCTCGTGGGAACGCGTGACGCGAATATAGCATCTATCTCTTCGTTTTTTTTTTGCTGCTTCCTCTTTCTCTCTCCCCGCACGAGGGAAACATTGAGCCGTTCTCTATACGCTTTTAAATATCGTGGATTAGCGAGGATATTAATTGACGGATCAAGCTTACTCCGCCCCACACGCAAGAAATTTCCAATCTCGTTGCTAGAGGGCTGATTGAAACTCGAGATACAGTTGCTTGTTACGGGACCTTAATTGTTTTTGCTGTATCGTGAAACTCCCGAGCTTATGGCTATATCGTGTATATGTGTGGTAGGCGATTTTCTTTGTGATTTATTGTGCTTTGCCAAAATGAATTAGCTGTAATTCTTCCACCATGGCGAATGCTTTAGCGTGATGAAATCTTCTGCTCCGATATTCTTTGTTATTTATTTCCATGTCTGCGTCGTAATTTGCGCGGACAATAGCGCGTTGTAATAATAATGAGATCGCGTTGCTCCAAATGTGAAACAATGATTCTTGTCAAAAATAATTTTCTTCGATTTTAATTAGAAATTAGAGAGACTGCCGATAAACGAGAACGCGAAAATATTCAGTGAACCTGATAAAATGCTGAATAAACAAATAATAAAAAAGTGAGGGTAACTATACGTGATTCAACTTGTCTGTTATAAGGCAGCATGCTAATTAAAATTGACGGCGTGCTTCATCAACGCCAGAGCTCATTAAATTCAACATCGCAATCTCTCTTTCTCTTTTACTCTCTCTTTTTTTCTATAAATTTCAATAAACAGAGAGAAAGAGAGAGAGCGAGAGAGAAGAGAAAACAAGACTCTCTGGTACTTTCGTGCAATCAATATACAGCAGCAACGAAAAAATAACTAGAATATTGCGCCTCTCACGCGAATCGCTCGGTGCTTTTAGCGAGATTAACTGGCGCGGAGTGACGATTAATAACCACGACGATCGATGTCGCATTTAAAATAGAAACGAAACAGCGCGGATGTATAAGAAGGCCTACATTCGAAAACGAGAGAAGAAAAAAAAAAGAAACAGGCAGATGATAGCAGAGATGAAGGTGTACTCGTATATGCCTACAGGTCCACAGAATTCGATCGATCATGAGCTTTCCAGATTTCCAGGTCAGAAGGTCGCGGGACTAAGTGACGTAGATGCGCGCGTAGTGGTAGCAGCCAGCCGGTTCGTCCGCGGGATATTGATATTTTTTTTTACATCTGTCGCAACACCACACACGTACCGTTTGACAACGTCTTTCGTAACAAAGGATTATGCACGCAACGTCGCTCCTTTTCCCTCGTCGCGCACTGCTTTGTTGCGGCCAACCATGCGGCGATGAGCTTTTGTGTCGCTCGTGCGCACGGGATATTTATACCTATGACTTTCTTCTTTCGGTTATTAAATTTCGCGGTGAGTTTGATGCGTCCTCTGTTGTGATTTTTCAAAGAGCTATATATTAAGTGTCTTCGAAATTGCGCGCCTGAAATTGAACTTTATTCAAGAAAAAGTATACTTTTTCAGTGTCTCGTATATCGGAAAATAAATCGTCAATTTCGTTCCATTTGGAGAAACATCATCTGCCAGCTAATTGAACGAGATAATTTTGTCAATGGCAGATAAGTTTATGTTGATGAATATCAGTTTCCGTTGCGTGTATATACATCCATTTGGGAAATCGAGTACATAACAAGAAACTCCGAAACACACACAATGCTATCGTATCCCATCCTCCCCCCTCGCAAAGACAACTTATAGAGCATCTCTCTGCAAAGCAGCTCAATTTACTCGTTGGCTAACTTGGCTAACAAGGCAGCTTGCTGTATAATCGAAGTTGCATGAAAATGTAAATTGGGGATTCACAGTGTAAACTTGCTGTTTTCATTGATTTCTGCAGAGGGATCTTACCAATTAAATATACGCTCGACAAATTATATCAGCTTATTCGGATTCAAAGTTCTGTTGTTTGAAAGTACCTTCAAAGTACATATACGTTCCGATATTGCCCTTTGTATTATCCTCGTGACACATTCCCGTCCCTTTTCAACATTGTTCGGTCGTGTAAACACGCGGTGCAACCGCGGAACAAGTGAGAAGCATTGCGGAGCGAGGAGTGATTTTGAATTATTAGAAAGTCGAGCAATGGGCTGCTCGAATAGGATGACTAATCGTGAAGTATGTAGCGCGATAGCTGAGCGCTGTCGATCGATTCCCGGCGGTAAGTTGCAGTTGGCCAAACTTCCAGTCGACTATGTACGAACTACGGTGCGGTTGCAAATAATAAGCTGCGCGGTTAGCACTTGTGGCATTGCAAATGTCCGATCCAACCAACCGAATTGTGTGTGCGCCGCGAATATGTGGTGTTTTTCGGATGATGGCGCCGCGCTAGTCGACCTAGAAGAGATGATGCTTGAATTTTTATATTGTGGTGTTTTGGCTTTTGCTTGTGTGGTAGGTATTTTATGAAGTTTTTTTTTTGTTTTGAACTTGGGTTTTAATGAATAACATTTTATCTGTTTAATGCAGAGCGTCTATGTACATAATATCCAACGATATTTTTCTAAATGATAGCTGAGAAAATCTTTTGAATTTTTGAAGCGCTTAATTACATTTCGTACACTCCGAATAATCACTAATGCAAAGCAGTTCACTGCAAAAAAAAAGTTCTTGAATTTGCTGCACTCTTAAATCAATTGTACTTAAATTAAGAACATTTTTCTTAAAATAAAGAATTGTGTTCTTAAATTAAGTATTGTTTCTTCTTAAAATAAGAATAATGTTCTTAATTTAAGAACATTTGATTCAAGAATCCAGAAAATTTTGTTGTAGTGTTTATTTCATTATTAAGCAGTATACAAAAATATACAGTACGGTAGAATAGTCTTATTCGTGCTATACTCTCGTTCCATCTCGAAAATGAAGACATCAGTGCGTGATCGTAAATAATAAGACGATCAAGGCAAGCAGGCGAGTAAATGGACTTGGAACACGTTATCGTAAAAGCGTAACAAGTCGGAAAAAGTTAAGGTGTGCACGTGTGGGTTTTTTTTTTGCCCCTGTCTTCTGGCGCACACGTATAAACATGTACAAGTCATTAAACTGCGCACGTATACGTACTATACTTACATGACCAGCAGTCCATCTATCTCAATCAAGTCGCGCTTGCGTGAGATAAAGTAAGGGTCCACTAATGCGATAGCCAAGTCGACATAAATGCGATTTCAGTCTACTCCTCCGATATAATACAAAGTTTCTCTCTCTTCCTTGCGGCCTGCGGGATCGCTTAACTTCTTTCGGTGTGTCTAACGCGATTTGACTCCACAAGACGCGCCACACACACACATTTACACATACACACGTTCGTCGCATTGACGACGCAAGCACAACTTATCCACTCGTTGACGTTCTACTTTGAGCTCTTGCGAGTTTCGACCAATTATCCCTTCAAACTTCTCACCAATGACGATCTACCTGGATTATCCTCAAGCAAGTACTTAGCTTGTAATTGATTCGGCGGTTACGAACGTTAGCTTGCAATGAAGTTTAAAAAAAAAATCAAGTTATCAAACACGCGAAATTGTGAGTAGGGTGGTGAAATTGATAGGATAGCGTTGGGAATTATGATAATCGGAAGCTTTCCTTGTTCTACTTTTTCTTTCGATTTCTTTTAACTTAGTTGAGCGGAAACCGCCAGTTCAAGCTTCCCGAATATTCTACCTGGTGAAGTCTTTTAAGCGAATTCATAATTTACGTTTAGTCTACTCTACTATGCAAAGAAAACTGATGGAAAGTAAGAACTTGAGGCAGACTTTTTCTCCCTATTCGAATGTTTACTTGAGAAAATATGCAAACTAATACATTCATGCGCTCAAGAAAAAATGAAGTCTTCAGAATTCACGACAGAAGAGACCTTTCAAATCATCATCTATAAAAATAACATAAGTATGTGACGTAATAAAAAAGACTTTTTCAAAGTGCGCGATATAATGTACATTCGACGGAAATTGATTCTGTACACTTATTTGAATTTTAACATTGGCTAGCATAGGGAAAAATTCAAAAAGTGGATAGAATCAATTTCCGCCGAGTGTACGTGGAGCCTTGGATAAGGTAGCTGGAACGTACACACTGATTTGAAATGGACTTTGAAACGAATTCGAAAATGCGGAAATACATCGGAGTACAAGTTTTTGCTCGTGTATGATGTGCTCGAAACTTTCTGTATCTACCCGGAAGAGTCATAACTCAACTTCCTGAAAAGCCACACTCATCGAACATAAATCAAAATGTTATTTCCGACCTGTAACATCTCCTCGAATTTTGAAACCGACACATTCCGAGTGCATTAATGCAAGCTCGTAAAAAAACATCCCATTCGAGTGAAGTAACAAATTTAAACGAGAGTGACAATCAATTATCGCACGAACAATATGCGTTGAAATTCAATGAACATGCGCATAATGCACTCCGACCACTTTACATACCGTAGCTACACAAAATCCCGTTATATTTAACCGTCGAAATGATGGTTGAAGGCTTGTCGCGCGTAATTCAGCTCTTTGCCAAATCCATTCTAGTTAGGCGCGTCGCATGCAAGCGGTCAGATCGAAAAAGGAAGAAGAAGAAGAAGAGGAGTGGGGCGAGCAACGTACAGGGAAAATCCATTAGTCTACCTCGGACCGATGATTATAGTACACCGCTTTAGTAAAAGGGTATACTATACGCGCGTAGGTTGCCGGAAATTCTGAGCGAATAATTGAATGCGCGAACAATGCCGCTCGTGCGCTCGCTTAAACACGGCCACGTGTATCCGACGTCGGATGTATTATTTTGAAGTTGCGCTCGATACGCATAGTATAGTTTGTATCGAAATTTTAAAATTGCACGAATTCCTTGTTTGGAACATTCTTGACGCGTCGATGACGCAGCTGCGCAATGTCGTTCGAGATATTGCTATATATCGAGAAACTTTTCATCGTTCTTTATTTTCATCAAAGTTTGGCGCATTTCTCGATAAGCTATGCTTTATCAAATTTCTTTTTTCCCCGTTTTTATGTGTGCCAGAAGTTTTTGTGCTACTACTCGGTGACGGATAAAATATAGCGATTGGAATTCCATGCTCGCGCGCTCTGATGGGTGAGAACGCACGGACGCGACGTCGAATATCAGTAGTATAAGTCAACGCTCGCGCGCGTGACCAGCTTGCGATACTCGATGAAAGTGTACGGCGCATTGCACTTTTGTTCGCCGATATATCGAGCGAGTTCTCGTTCAACAATCGTATATAATTGACAATTGCTCGCAACACACAAAAGCAATTCATCATCGAACTTTTGAAAAAGTAAGTTTCATTATACCCCACCGCAGTGTGTATAGCAATCTGGAACAAGTGTAACAATCAATCAAAGAAAGAAGAAGAAGAAGAAGAAGAAGAAGAAGAAGAATTAGAATTAGTTGGCTTTTCTCGCCAATCATCATTACACACATTATGTTAGCCGCTGACGTACATCATCGAGCGAGCAATCAGCGCAAAAAAAAAGTATAAAGACCTTGAGAGGGTGAGGTTAGAAGCAAGTAGAACAAATCACGATGTATATATACATATATACAAGCAAAGATCAGACTATGCCGAAGGTAACAATACCCCGGCATCAGCAGCAGCAGCAGCAGCGGCGGTATAGTTTCCACGCGGCAATATCCTGAGCACAAGAGAAATCTCATCATCAGCCGACATCGATTTTCGATGAATGCTGCACATACGATCCGGAACTCATCTCACCACGCGCCACGCATATGACGATATCCTTAAAAAAAACACACTTTTCTGAGGTCTAGAATGGAAAAATTTTTTTTTTGATGCTAAGGTTTCTGGACCCTTTTCCTCTTCTTTTTGAAGCTATATAGTGTCGGAAAATGCTCGTGAACATTGGAAAAGTCTGCAGGAACTACTTTT
>JAWWMK010033760.1:0-13262 GCA_035047105.1 Galeopsomyia nigrocyanea
GATTCCCCCAGGTGACGTCAAATACGTCTTCTCAGTCTGTCGCAATTGACATTGAAAGATATGGAACGCATACAGGATCTTTCTCATAACGTTTGAAACATAACTTCCTTCTTACGAATGTTTAATTAACTTTGATTTTTTTTTCATCAACAGGTCGGCATCCCCGTTAAATCAGGAGTATCGGGCAGCCTCCTCGTTGTAATACCCAACGTAATGGGTATTTGCACATTTTATACACGTGAAAGATGCAAGAAGACTAATTTAGAGTTTAAATTAGTTTGAATATTATTAGTTATTAAAATATTTATTTGTCGTATAGAGCAAGCAAATATAAAAAGCATCAATAATTATAGTTCAATACCGAGTAATCTGAGATATTTTTAGTGAAAAGTCTAACAAATAATAGTGAGGCTCAAAACAGCAATATCATGTACTTTTATCACAAAAATCTACAACTTTATATTATTTTTTTTGGGTGTCTGATTATTATTCGAGGCTAAACCTTGGAGCTACCCCTTACTGATATATCTATAGACATGGAGGGGCCTTAATTTAATAGTTTTAAATCTAGATAAATATCATATTTTCCATGTACATACATATATGAAAACTAATATGCTGATATTATTAATGTAAGAAAAAAGCGAGTGGGTTTAATTGAATAAAATCTATCTAAAAATAATGAGTTTAGAAATAAAACACGCATGGTGAAATTTGAACTCTGAATCACAAAATGACAAATCAATTTTATTTATCAGTAGAGATCATTATTTTGAGCATTCAATAAAACATATACGTACTATATATTATACTTACTTTATAATAATTGTCATTTTGAGAAGATTTATCACAGTATTATTCATAGAATGAGTTAATATAATAAATTACATATCTTCATTTTACTGCAATTTTCTTTATTATTGTCACTTGACTATTTTGGGATACAAACGTATTTTAGTACTATCTATAAAGACAAAATTTGTCAGCAGGCGTAGTACAACATGAGTCTTTGAAAACTTGACAAGTTATTTATACATATTACATTTATTATCGAAGACATTACTTTTTTTTGTAATTCGGATCAAGTTTTTGAAGATTTAATTGAATCGCATACTTCATTTATTGTAACAAATTTGTTTTTATTACAAGAAAAAATATAAAATACAAAAGATACGACACAGAACTGAACAACATCATTTCGCTTCAAAAATATAAATACGAAAGCTAAAAAGCTATATAAAAGATCTATTTGTCATTGTTAATTAAATCATTAAATACAATGTATGTAGTCTTGGTACAACTCTTCAAATGTAATATACAATATTTTAACTCCTAATTTTACAATAGTGTAAATTATACGTAGAGGCAGTTTGTGTCTAAAAATATTTATCTCGAAACGGGCATGGCGTTTTATGAATGACCATGTAGACAAACGTAATTGGTGTATATAACAAAAAATTTTTTTAATCTTCTGAAACATGATATTGCTGTTACAATTGCTTGTAATCTTCTGAAAATAACTGCACATTTGGAAAATGCATCTTGCATGCCCATTTCTAAATATGAAAATCTATTCAACAAGCGTTCCTAATATTTACAATACTTTGGTTCGCATTGATCGACGCTTATGCACATTCACGACATTTTCCGAAGTTCTTTGTATTGCTTGCTGCTTTCTAACTATTTTAGCAGTTTTTCTTTTCTTTTCAACATATATGATGATCAAATTAATATCGATTGGAAGACAGAGCGGGTTGGATTTTTTTAAAAAGTATCATAACTTTTAAGTAACATTTTATCGTAACATACGAATAGCAAGTTCGATTTAATAAAATTCTTGGAAAGTATCTGCGTATAATGTGCAATATATAAACTATAACATGTGCAAAAGTAATGCATAGTAACTGCGAAATGTTACTATAATATTTTAAGTTATGTCGGTTATTGTACACGCGTGATCATTGCCAGTACATTACCCTAACGCTTTATATTTACAAGTATGTAAAAGTATTTTTGATTCAAATTTTAATTTACTACAATTTAAAAAATGTGTTTTTCCCGGACACATTAACATTCAATAGTGATATTATAAATAGTACTGTCGAAACCATTTACATGAAAGGCAATTTTATCGAACATACCTGAGATCAAAGACAAAGCATTTATTTGCTTCATAAGATATCCACGTAATGATATATAATAAAAACTTTGCGCGTTCGCAAAAACCCTACATACATTTCTGACTATTTATTAATTTATTTTCTTATACATTTCCTTACTGAGAAAGTAGCCATGACATTCGCAGTGCAATTGTGAAATCATTCTGGTCAAATCTCAACCTCAACTATAATAGGTTTGAGCCTCACTATTATTTGTTAGACTTTTCACTAAAAATATCTCAAATTACTCGGTATTGAACTATCATTATTGATGCTTTTTATTTTTGCTTGCTCTATACGACAAATAAATATTTTAATAACTAATAATATTTAAACTAATTTAAACTCTAAATTAGTCTTCTTGCATCTTTCACGTGTATAAAATTTCAGAACACAGTAATCGTGAGTTTTATAAAATGTAAAACTCGGGTGAGAATATTTTGATGTTTAATTTTTTTTAATGAGGTATTTAATAAACTTTTACTAATATAAAATATTGATAATAATGGAATATATATACTTTAAAATACTAAAGTAATCATTTTTACACCATAAAAGTATACGTCAGACAAAAGTTTTACGCAGTAAAGAAATCTCGGACAATATTGCAATAGCAACAATAAAGAAGTTAGCTTAAACACTATACTTGGTTTCAGAGAACTTGTTCCTATAAGTTATTCTTATTCTCATAAAATATTCAAACGTTCTTAAAACGTGAAAAAGTTGACTACATTTTTTCAATGAAACTTTCTTATTGATTAATATAAATTTTTTTCCAACGAACACATAAACGTTGTCCGATAATTATTATTAATATTAAACACTGAATATAAACAGTAAGTCAACTTTTTCCCAATGCGATTCGCTCCATTAAAATACAATCTCTCAAAACATTTAATAACATCCTCTCGCCATCCTATACATCAAGCACGCAATTCGGAACAAAAACATCCTAAATCACAGTGTCCTGATAAGCAGGCGGTCCACTAAGCACGAATTGCCTTTGGCTCTGCCTGACAATATCCGTTCTCTGTGGTACTTGTGGGGTCGCCCTGACCCCATGATAATTACTATAACTAGATCTTGCACTGGCAGGTCGATTGCCATAAAGTTCATCGAGATCTTCACCGTTGAGACTCTGAGTACTGGTTTGTTGGAAAGTTGGATTACTCTGACCTTGCCACTGCATCTGATTCATTATTTCAGCGGGATTGTTCACTTGTGGTGTACTCTGCCAGTTTTCAGTGAGATTGCGCGTCGAACCCGTACTTTCCCAATTGGTATTGTTCACCAAATTCGGTGGCATCACTGGGTAAGCGTTCATGTCGGGTGTCCAAATATTGGGAGACGAAGCTACCATTATCATTGCGTCTGGCTGCCAGCCTTGATTACCTACATTAATAAATTATTCAATAAAGTATCTTTTTTCATGTATCAATACAAACAATGATTATTTTCACTCACCCGTATTATCTCGATTCCAATGTCCCGATATCCTATCGTAATTCAACGTCCCATGCGACAGCGAATTCACATTCTGATTAGTCAAATTGCTCGACGGCGTGTTGGCGTACAAACTCTCCTGGTGATCCAGAATTCGATTGATAGGATTTTTCCGTCTCGATTGCCTGACGGAACTTCTCCTACTAGATCTGCGTGTCCCATCACGAGATATAACCGAGCGTCGTTTCACTCGTCTCGGAGTCATTGGCTTCGGCGACGTATTATCGTCGCGATGTGCGATCGGCGGCTCTGGCTGCGAGTACTCGATACTGTACAGCGGTCGTGGCTGCTTTTTCTTCTTTTTGATTTGCGCTGCGGAGAGGCAATGATTATGGTGAAGTGTACTTTTTTTTATTATGTGATTTGAATTTATACACTTTGATCATCGATGCAGGTTTGTAATGATTTTTACAGGTGTAATTAATAAAGTACACGATCAAACAATATTTCCGAAAGTTGAGATAAAATTTTTTTTTTGCGATGAACATTGGAATAATGTATTTACAGAATAGAATGACGAAATTTTGATAACATAAACAGTATTTTAATGAATGATGTTTTTAAATGATGTATGTTTAATACAAATTCTACTTACTATAACAATATTTATAAATTCTTTCATGTATTACAAGAAAATGATATACATAAAAACTATCTACAAACACATATTTCAACTATAATTTAATGTAATAAAAAAGACCCAAAAGTGATCCCAAAATACTATGAAAAAAAGATATTTACCAGAAAACCATTGTTAAAGGAAGGAAGAAAAAAGAGTGAAGGGTTAATAAATAAAAAAAGAGCAAGCGTATTGTGTATTTTGCATATTGCACTTTTATTGTTCCACCACAAAGCAAATTGTTGTTTTGATTATATAATTATGTGCTGATCAATTACATTACAGGAAAAATGGAATCGATTTTACATTTAACAAAAAATAATGAACTCGTGAACTGCTTATAAGTTACAAACTAAAGAACACATATGAAAAGAATAATAAATTAAGTCATAAAAAAAACTATTAGACATTATGAAAAAAACATTCCAGTTCTTTACAGGTGTTTTTTTTTTTTTATAAAACGAACTTATGATCGATTGGATATGAACTTTTTTCAGCGTGGGTCGAATGTAACATTCCGTAAAAGTAAAAACAACTGCACCACGGAAAAAAGGCAATCGGGGACAGTCTGAAAAGGTAATGTTTCAAGGCAAGAGAAACAAGACTGCATTGAAATTAATCTCTTTGTGCTCTGTTGGATTAGTTCAAACAGCATTTGGTATAAAAAGTATTTGAGTTACGATCTATACTGCGAGCTTTAAGTAGTTGTGAATCTATTGAAAAATAAATATTAAAGTGAAAGTGTCTCTATGAATATACGAAATATAAACCACGAAACATTCCTTTTCTTTTAAATTATGCATTATTCCGCTTACAAACTACCGTCAATCGTATATAAAACTAATTTCACTGCAGCTTTCGAACACAGAAAATCTACGTGTGAGAGGGACATAAATATATTCTTAGGACGTCAATACGATGGGCAATAAACACGAAAAAAGTGAAAACATGATGGGAATAAATTCACACATTTACAACTGCTATCGTAGTCTACTTTTAAGTTTTTTTTTCATCGTTTTTAACAGAAAACAAAATTTCCATCGACAGACAGCAAGTTTGTTTTTTTTCCTGTTTTCAAAAAAGTCGAATGTAAGATTCGTTTGTCGCGTACAAACGAAACGCATTCGCCTCGTAGCTTATCGTACGTATCACAGTCTATCAGTGCGTTATCGTTTTTTTTAAGTCTACACGTGCGACGGACGCGTCATTGTGCCCACTAAATAGGTATATTTTAGAAACTTCGCTGAGTTACGATTGATTCATCGTTGCTTCGTTTTCGAACATGGCCAATCTAAAAAGTTTTTTTTTCTTTCTTATCAAAATTTCTACGAGCTAAGAGAATCTAACACTTTAGAATTATCGCAATTCTTATACCCTGTAAACCTACTTTTACGTAAGGTATTATCTAAAAATATATTCCTACTAATCGACAAGTTTTTCCAAATCTTTCTTTCATTTTTTTGTTTGTATAAAAGGCACTACTGTCGCTGTTACATCGTCATATTTCGTATAAAAATTTAACTATTTATGCTTCGATGGTTTGCACGACGGACGTGTATTTGGCAAATACAGGAATATGCAGTTAAACTTGACGTCATAGAGATAGTAATAAACTGTGATCAAACAAAAAAAATTAAGCAATGCAAACATAATTTTCATCCGCTTCAAGTACATAACTGCGATACCCCTCGATAAAACTATATCTCTTAGCCTAATTAATAATTTAAATCGTCTATACTAAAAACATTAGATTTCTAAACTAACAAACAAAGCTTTTTTTCTATGAAAAAAAGAAATAACCATTCAGAACCGATTCGTCAAATAAGAAAATTTCCTCATTCTCACAGCCGAAACGTCAATTTAAGAAGAAGAAAAAATGTATTTCCCAAAATGATCGCAATCTAAACGGCATATGAAAAATCGCGAATGTCGCGAGATCATCATTATCTCAATAATTATTAACGAACATCGACATCGGCCTATTATCCCGTCTAGCAGCTCGAACCCTCGGCTCGTTTCTCGAATTCTCATGATTAACAACGCTCTCCTCGTCGATCGCGAGTCTGGGATCCGAGTGAAACGACCTCAAATTGCCCCTAAGCGGCGGCGGCAACGGCGGCGGCGGCGGCTGTTGTTCCCTGATATGATCGGCATAAACTCGAGGCCTAAACGAGTTCCTGTTCTGCCTGTTGCCACTTCCGGTGTGCTGCGCGTTCCTCACGAATTGTCGATTTCTCATGAGAGGACTGTGAGTTACGAGTTGTTGCGGTTGCGTGGGCAATGGCAATGGTTGCCTGTACCTATGTCTATTCGCGCCGAGATTCGGTGTGTGAACTTCGAGCGTATCGTAGTCTTCTCGTTGAGGTGGTAATTGGTCGATGGGAGACGAGTAGTCGGCGTAGTCGATAGTCTGTCCGTTGTTTCTGATGGTAACAATTGGCTTAGGCTGTTGTTGTTGCGGTGCTGCTCGGACCAAACTCGACGAGCGATCCGACGTTGTGGTGGTGGTGGTGTTGGTCGGATAATAGTAGCTGTCGTGCTTGGCAGCCGGCAGCGCCGAGTAACTCACGTACATCGGGTGGAGCGCCGTGTGGCCCGCCTGACCAAAGTCTCCGCCGCCGACAAAGTCAACTGCAAAGAGGCGTGCCACGTGCTTTTTTTTTTGTTTTCTTTTCTTTTCAATTAACTGAACGCGACGGCTTGTTTATTTTGTTGCTCATATTTTGTAGCTGCATTCAAATTTTTTTTTTTTTTTTGACTCACTCGGCTGTTCAATGACAATGTCGAGGATGAAAACGCGCGTCGCGTGGTCGCGCGGATGACGATATCGTGTACACGTACTGCGATTGTTTTTAATATCAATTACTCACTCGCATCGATTCATTGCTACGCTTATTTTATTTTATTTCAACGTGACTTATCAATGTCCTATCGTACGGTACTTCAATATTCTTTTTTTCTTTTTGCTGTGATTGGAACAGGATATTTCTTACTTAGAAGCGATGCTAATTGCTAAGCTACTGATTAATTTGCAATAAAATATTTTAAAAGTGATGAGTCTACTGCGTTAGGACACTTTTGCGATTTTCAAGATTTATAAAATTGAATGTTACAGAAAGTTTCTCAGCTGAATTGAAAAATATATGTGGAAAAGAATAAATTTTCTTCTCGAAATAACGAAAAATAATACGTACTAGCACGACAGATATATTTAAAATAAATGCGCTCTCAACATCGGAAAAATTTTGAATGGATTTGAAAGTTTTTAAAAAGTAACTTGAATGTGAAGCTTCAAAATATGATCACTCAAGCATAAAGTAGATCGATTGAATTTTACGACTATTCAAGAACCAATGTAAATCTATATAGAGAGGCAAGGCTTGAAAGAAGTATCTACAAGTGCTTTGCTACACTAAACTATATGCATGCCGAGTATTGATTCCTGCAAAGTTTCCATGAATGCATTTGCGCTTTTGTCGTTTCTTTGAATTGTACTTTGATTCGTATTGACAGGCTAACAACACGCGTTCAATTGTAACTTTACGTCTATTTATAAATTCATGACCGTGAAAATTATATCAATACAGCTACTCTCAAGTAAAATATCCAATAATCAATTTTCTAACTTGAAAAAAAAATTAAAAATCATATGTTAATTCTGCAGACAACAATTATACATTCAGAATCTACTAAACCATGCATATGAGCTTTGTCTTTGGTGCAAAGCACTTACCAAAGTCCACAAGTGTAATTGGAAACCCTCATTCAAAAGTGTACCATCACCATTTACAATTAATAGATGTTAGTTTTTTTTTCCCGCCACGTGAGTATAATCTACTAGTAGGTGCCTCATTCATAAGCGTCATTATAGTCATGAAAACATCGTGATTTATCTATGAGAGAAACGTGATCCTCGTATGTGCCTTCAAAAGCTCATTCTAGCGAGTACGCGTGTAATAGAGTAATCTGAATCGATAACTTACAGCTGTCGTCCTCTTCCGTAAAAAGCCGAGCCAGAAATACACCAGCGATGATCGCCATGACCTATCGATAAAAACAGTTGTCAGTCAGTACAAATTGTTATTACTGGTAAATAATTTTTTTTTTGCTGCAAAAGACAGATAAAACTAACCGCGAGTGCACATTGTATGGCCGCGTGCAGAACCTCGACGACTTCGTAATCGACGACACAGCCTGTAACCCAATCGGGTCGGTAAACATCTGGCCGATCCGGTATGGTGCCGTTGTAGTATGGCTTGCATCCTGGCCCATTGACTAGCCACCAGGAAAAACTACCGGTGCCCAAATTCAACAGGTCGCTGTTCTGAAATTCGAGACCAGGCGGATATGTTAATTACGATAATTTGAGCATCCTTGATACGACGTGAACTGCATTTTAAATGTTTTCGTCTCAATTTGTACGTTGACTGCATTTCAAAAGTGAATTGATGTCCATTTAATTATTTTAATTAGATTTAAATTGTTAATGTATTGCTTCTGAAGGAAATAAATTTTTCTTTTTTTTACAAGCTGATAAACTATCATTTGAAAACTAATTCAAGCGGAATATTTTTTATACACAGATTTTCCCTTGTGCATCTAAATATGGTTCGATTATTGATTACTCGACGATTGATTAAAACAAATAAAGAGAGAAAAAAATTCAATTTTCATATTTTTTAATCTCGAAACTCTAACAAGGCTCATCGAGCGGAATAACGTCTACTGACAGAACTAGGCTTTAGCAATAAAAAAAAAAGAGTGTACGCAAATAAAAGCGAACGATCGCCAACAGTTGCGTCAACTGACAGCTCGACAGAGAAAAAAATAAATCTCCATAAACACTCTCCCCCCATCAAAACAAGTCTATTACAGAAACGGTCACTTATGCAATTCAATCCTCAGCGTCAATTATTCCCGAAAGCTCGCTAAAAATTAGAGCAAATTATTATATGACCCACCTTGTCCAAGATCCCAACGTTGAGATAGAAGCACGTGAGGAATACATTCCAACCAAGCCACAGTCCATTCCAAACGCAGTACTGTGAAAAAAGAAAATAATAGAGTCAAAACACACGCAAACGAGAGAAAGATTATAATTGAGGCTCATTGACAATTAGAACGCGGCGCGGCGTTTTATAGTAGCGTAATGGAAGTGAAAGAGCGTTACTCGCTTCGTGTCCGTTTCCTTAAGTGAAATGTGACTAACTCTCTAAGAATGCCCTCCCCAAAGCAGGTCAACGGACTTGCAGCAAGCAGCAGCTCATGGAGTCTGCAAAAGAGAGAGAGAGAGAGAAGCACGACCCTCGCGACACCGATTTCTCACGCTCGTTTACTCACGCGAGGCTGCTGCTGCTGCGAAAAATAGTTTTTCGTTTTATAAAGACGTGTCATATTTAATTGATATAGGAACGTTGACACACATGAGGGTTTTTACTTTGATGGAAGCCTTTAGAGAAAACTCTCGCTTGCTTGGATGATTGATGACATTTGTTAACGCGTGGTTTCGTGAGAAGCGACGAAGTGGAAAATAATTATATTAATTTTTGTGATTGAAAAAAAAAAAAATCTAAATTAGTACTTTTTCGTGTAGTATCGAAAATTACGAAATAATTCAATTTGAACCGATGTTTACAGTTTCGACTCTTCACGTTTTTCAAACAACATCGCGAGGATGACACAAACGGTATTTTTAAAATCGAGTCACTGTGTAAACAATAACACAGTATGTTTGAAAGTCTTGATTCTTCCTTACACACAATTGTTGTACAATCAGCTTTTTTTGCTGCACTTGGCAATGCAACCTATTATTAACACAAGATAACTATTCAGTGCAATCAGCATCACACTTGCAAATAAAGGGGAAGTGGATCTGGTTTGCTGCTTGGGAAGGCACATATCTTAATGGAGAGAAAGTCTCATCACTCAATACTTTTTTATTTGGCTTTTCACTTGGTTACTGTAAACAGATTCTGTTGAGAGTGGAATACTTACGGATATAATATATTTAGGTCGATATTGAAAAGCTCCAAAAAATCCAAGTATGACAAAGATTATGTTAAAAAAGTTGACCAGTATCGGCACCCACATATACCCCAGGAAGTCGAATACCTGCCTCTCCACAGTTGTTATCTGAAAAAAAAACATTGCAAAATAATTTGCCAAAGTGCAGAAACACAGATACTGTGATGTCATTTAATTCATTTCATTTCTGGTATAGTACAAGAAGTAACATTTTCAATAACAGCATTGGTCAAGATGACATATTTCAGAATTCAGTGGCTCAATTCATTAAATGGTCTCAATTCATGTCAATTGTTGTGTAGTTTACTCATTCCAACGTAGTCGTAAACATGAAATGGCAATTAAATACAGTATGTGTAAGAAATTATGACTGAGTGAAAGTATTTTTGAGACAATTATATGCACAAACATTGTACAAACTTTCTATTTCAAAAATGAATGAAAACACATGTTTGTGCTTTCTAATAGAGTCAGTTACATAAACTAATCAAAGCATCTTTTGAGTATTTTTTTTTAAATTCTGTGGTGGTGAAAGAACAGCTACTTAAATGCAAGGTATTTATAGAAGCAAGGAAGTGAATGTCTGCTCCAGATAACTGTGTTAAAATTTATGATTTTCACAGCTGAAATGTGTGAATCAATGTGCAGCTGGGTGTATAACGTAAACACCATTGTCATTAATGTTAATACGTATTGAGTCAACTTTATATGTCTAAAATAAGGATAGGTAACAGTTATTTTGATACTGTTCAACAGATATTTTTAATTTTAAAGATTTATTTCACTTGCAAAATGTCTCAAGGTAGTGTGACAAGAGCATGTAAATAAATGTAATCACTTTCTTATCACTGAAACATTAATCAGCAGTGATATGAATCAATTTGAGTCAGAATCATATGAAACTAACTTGCTGCTTGCATGAATAAAATTGTTAACTATCTGTAATTAAGACTTGAAAACTAATTTGACAACTGTATCACATAAATACATATTGATTAACATAACATAACTATTAGCAATGAAATTACTGAGTAAAGCAAAATGTTAAAAATTGTATTATTGAAGAGGATTTCCAAGAATATATATGAATCAGACTGAATCAGATAATGAATTTTCATTCTTCACAAATGAAATCCGTTGAATAAAACGTTCACACGAGATCTACACCTTGATTGCTGACTTAAAATACAAATTACATTTCAATTTCCGCGTAAGAAATTATACGTTTCGAACCGTATGATTCACTGTCCCAACAAAAAAAGGCATCTCATTGACGAATCTCAACCGATCGCGCGCGGTTCCCCTCGCACGAAAAAAAAAGAAACGATTTCCCAAAACTCGAACACCTGCATCATATATAGGTACACGCTCTACCTTATAAGTAATACACCTATCCACGAGCATTCCAAGAAAATAAGCGACTCATCGTCGTTCTCGCATTTTCCCTCGTCGAACCAGTTTGAATCGGACATCGTAAGAGAAGAAAAAAGAAAAACACGAGAGAAAAACGAGATCAGCCGCAAATTACCCCCTTCGCGACTTTTCTTTTTACACCGTGAGATAGATACCTGCGTACATCCGTTCTCCACACACATTCGGCTGGTAAAGAGCGTATATAAAAATAGCACGCGATCGTCGCATAAAAGAGAGATAGAGAGAGAGAGATATATATACTTACAATTTGGAGGCAGCATATCGTAAGTAAGAAGTGCCTGTTGCTGCAGAGGCCCATATCTCGGACGACACTCGTTTGCAGCCAGACACGACATATCGTTCACGGCCGTTACCGATGATGCCTCGTCGCCATTTTCGCGTCTTGCTCTCTCACTCACTCTCGCACACTTCTCTTCTTTCCTCGCGCAGAGAGAGAGAGAGAGAGAGAGAGAGAGTCGCGTGCAACAACACAACACACAAACACAGCACAGGCCTGGCTTACCTTCGCGCTTGCCTGGCATACACTGTGGATACCTTCTGGCCTGCTGCTGCGGCCGCTCGACGGCGGTTAGGTTACGTTACGGATGGAGGACTTGAGCGCGAGGAGTAGGAGGAGGAGGGGAGACAAGTGCAGCGCGCGGCGCGGCGGCTGCAACCTGCTGCTTTGTTATTCCCTTTTGTCTGCTTATAGCTTATGTTTAGCTGCCTTCACTCCCACGCCAACGAGGGTTGCCAACCTGCACCTCTATGTATACTATACTTTATTCCAATCGATTTACCTGTGCGACGCGCTCATTAATAAATTATAATACCGGAAAGCTCGGGTACTCTGCTTTACTATATAGTTACTGCTTTTTTTTCGGGATTCGGAGGAGATATAACTGTATTTGACATCGATTTTTATCTACACGCGATTTCGTTGGGTTGGTTGATAAGGATTATATTGTATAATAGTGACTTTATCTTGCGTTTTTGGAGGAAAATTTTTTTTATAGATTCTACAAATATATATTACGTAAAAAATGATATTTAAACATTTGATTTTGATTTCAACAATCGGGTTTATTATATATACATATATTTTAGACGTTTTGGATTTGTATAAATTTGTTTAAAAAATATTTTGTGATTTGAAAATAAGTCGAGTAACATATATACGCCGTGGCTATTTATATAAATTTATTTATTTTTAGAGCACTCTCACAAGATACCGTGAAGGGAATCGAAGATTTACAAGAAAAATAGATTGAGGATGATAAATAATGACTTCTACTAGAAAAAGGCACACATAATTGAGTAATTTTATTTTATTAAATTTACTGTACGGCTGCAAAAACGATAATGTGTATTCATTTGTCAAGCGCTAAATTTTGATGGTTAAGATCGAAGTCGTAAATAAAAAAAGGCCGATGTTACTCGTATAGATCTTAAAAGAATGGAAATTTAGAGTATAAATAAAAAAAAATGATCGAAAATTAAAGTAGATGCTTGTCGTACAACTAAATACTTTCAACTAACGTAAA
>JAWWMK010033771.1:0-13261 GCA_035047105.1 Galeopsomyia nigrocyanea
TTTTCCGAGAAAATTGCAAAGCATGAAAGTATATTTCTTAGGATTTTTTAGTGTTGCCCAGGAGTTGAAGACAGAGCTACTTTGAACAATCACCCTATGAAATAAACCTATAATATAAAGATAAAATATTTAATGCCTGAATCAAGTTAATTGTATAAAATTTTACCTTTTCCCATTGGCGATAAGGCTATTAATTGAATGCAACATGCGCCAGCACTTTCTCCAAAAGCAGTGATGTTATTGGGATCCCCGCCGAATTTTTCTATGTTAGCTTTGACCCATTTAAAAGCCAAAATTTGATCCTTTATGCCTTGATTGCCAGGAGCTGCTTCGTCTTCTAAGTTTAAGAATCCTACATTACAAATATGACATTACAAATAATTGATAAAAATTCACGAGTTTTTAAAACCATCAATAAAACAAACAGGCTTACCGAAAATTCCTAGTCTGTAGTTGAAAGTCACAAGAATGATATCTTTTCTTAACAAATAATCAGGTCCAAAGTTCGTATCATTGCCACTTCCAAACATAAAACCGCCTCCATGAACCCAAACCATTACTGGTTTCAGTTTATCCATTTGTTTCATTGGCCTCGTGAAAATATTTATGAAAAGACAGTCATTGCTTCCGGAATAAGTGTGAGTCGATGCAGAAAATTGCCAGCTTATATTTCCGTATTTTGTGGCATCTCGAATTCCAGTCCAGTCTTCAACTGGTTCCGGATCCTATAATAATTTGTTGAAAAACGTACAAAAGTTATGAAGTGTTAAAAGAGTAAAAAAAAAATTGGATACGATAGATTTTAATGCATGAACATTGGTGGAAAATTTTGTCACTATACGGTATAAATTATTGAAGTATGACTTAAAATAAAAATGATTTTTTGTAGTGCGCAATTGAATTTTGTAAATCATAATTACAATATTTATTATTCATTGTGAATTTAGATTAAAATATAATTTAATAAGTTATAGACGTTAGTAACTAATTATCGAGTTTTTTTATTAATAAACTGAAAAGTTATTTTAGACTGCCCTTATTGAACAAAAAACAATATTCGAGTTTGCATCTTAAGAATGCATTCGAAAAACCCTTTATAAATCGCAATTTTCTATTAAACGAATTTTCAGTAAAATGAATCATACATTTAGATTATATCAGTGAATAAAATTTCACTCATTTTTTATTTTATTTTTTTAAGTGCAAAAATTATTTTATAAAAAATCTAAATACTACTTTTTACATATTTATTGAAAATACAGTCTTAGTATTCTTCGTGTTTTCCTTTGTTTACTTCTCTGAAAACCTCATTAGAAGCCGACTTGCTTTGATTAACACACATCAAATATGGGTCATGGTCAAATGTTAATTAGATGGGACTAGAAATCAGTCGCTCTCAACTTGTTCAGCAGCTGATTCTTAATAAAGTTACTTAAATTTTCAAACAAATTTAGTTCTGGAGAACTTCAAAAAATTGATAAAAAAATAAACATTCGAAGTGTATTAATAATTTTTTTCAAATCGATTTTTCATGAATAACTGAAACTGTTGTACTCACTCTAAATCTCAAATCGCCAATAGGTGGTTTCGCATACGGTATTCCCAAAAAACTACAATAGTTATATCCTTCTATGCTATGTTTAATTGCACCACGCACTTGACCATTTTGGGTCTGTACAATAAGATCTTCCATGTTGAACGTTTCAATGGACAATGAGCTCCGCAAACAGAAGTCTCAGCATTTTTAAAGCTATTCAGGTGGTTTGAGCGTTGGGTGCCGTACCAAGTTTAGGATCCCAATATTAATCTTCGTTTATTCATTGTTTTTGCCGTTAAATTTCAATATCTAGTCTTCAATTTCACTTCGAAAAGTCTAAATATAAATATGATTAATATAGTGAGTAGATACCCAAGCGATAAGATTTCTGAGCGCCCCCTTTGACCATCTGCTTACGGCACTGACGTGTATACTGGAAATGTAAACTGACTCGAATCATTTTCTTTGAAATTAATATTTCTTTATTTTTTTCGACAACGCGTGACTTTTTTTATGTTAATGAATTCGTCGTGGATTTATCTGCAAGCAGTATTTTCTGTATGACGTTCTATAATTTTATTTCAATTAATAATTGAATAAAATGCCTCACTCTCATAAGGCGCCGTCTAAAAAGTTTACGGTTTCTAATGCCGATAAATTTTTCTTTTCTTCGTCAACCCCCCACTTTTTTTATGCCAATGTAAATTTTGAGAGTTGGAGTATGTTTTGTTGAAGTTTCGAGAAAATCTATGATTTTATTAAAAAACGCTCAAGCCACCTTCAATGCACTTTTTCATCGACTTTTTTATGAATACGCAAAGCGTAAGTTGAACGATTCAATCGCTTAGCGCAGTATATTGATGTATTCTGATATTAAACGATTCCATTTTTTTAACACAGCTATTCCGGCTGAAAATTATTTTTTTTAACGTATAATAATTAAAATTGGTTATAATATAAATAATATTGACAGATTTGGATAATTTTGAAATTGATTTCAAAAATGTCGCAAAATACTTCTTGAAAGTATCAGTTATCTTATGAAAGCTCATAAAAAGATTATCTGTTTAATGAACGCTTATAAAATGAAGTTTCCATCAAGGAAATAATTTTATGTATGTTAAAAATAACTATCATTATTATTTGTATATTACGATGAATACATTTTATGTCAATCAGTTTATGTATAAAAATTAGTCAATCATCATTTTCAATTGCGGTTTATTAGAATTTGAATTTTCACAGTCGATGCCCTACTAATTTCTACTTTGAAAAAATCGCGTAACCACATATAAATAGTGAAAACAAATAATGGAAGCGAAAAAGACTTTCTTTTCATGACTTATCGTTAGTATTTTTGGCACGCAAAAACGTTGTTCGATGTTTATCATTTTTTTCATCTGTAAATTACGTCCAATATCCATGTAATGAATGTTGTTGCCTTCGCTCATTGGTTCCCATTTTATGAGTATTTTATCCGAAGTAATAGGAGTCGGCGTTCTAAAAAAGTTGTTGGATATTGGACGATAAGGTACATTTTGAATTGATCGATGATATATTACTCACCCATACGTAGCAAAATTTTTCCATAGTTCAGTCACTAATTGCTCTGTCAAAATTTCTGTTAATTCTCTCGAAGTCTTCAGATTTCAATCCTGTATAACTGTGTGGATCTATTTTCATAATAAGTATTGAATTTTTATTTGTTTCCTAGTACTTACCTTTTAAATAACCAAGTCATTCAGCACTATTGTTGCCTAATATTATTGGCACGTTTATACCTTGCGATATAAATTTTGTAATGAATTCTTCGGGTTGAATGGGTAGTATTGGATTTGGAGATTTATCGTCTACACCCAAAGTAAATGGAAAAATACCATGAAGCTTCCCTGTGCAAATGTGCAAATGTAACGTTTAGACGACGAGTTTTATTACTTTACCAAAATTAAAAAATGAACAATTAATTTACTTACAGTAGATCGTATAACTCGTTCTTGAGCATTCATCAGCATTCCAGTTTCCACTGTTGATAAAAATTCGAATATTTCCTCGGAATCAAGACAGTACTTTCCTAGATAAGTGCACAGTTGGAAAGCATATTTTTTCGTATTTTTCAAATTTATCCATGTGTCATAAATACTACCATTTTGACAGATTGCTTTATGAAATAGACCTAATAAATAGACCTAATTTCACTTTCAATTAGTCCAAATAAATGTCAATATAGTTGCTGATATACTTAACCTTTTCCTAAAGGTGACAAGTGGTGGAGACAAAGCTCCAGCACTTTCTCCAAAAACCGTAACGTTATTTGCGGCTCCTCCAAATTTGGTTATATTTGATTGAACCCATTTTAATGCCACAATTTGATCTTCAAATCCTTGATTACACGGAGCGATTTCGTGCTCTAACAAGGAGAGTGCAACATCTTAGGGTCACCGATTTAATTGTAACTTTGGGAACTCATTCTGTACGTAAAAATATGTAAGAAGCCACGTCCATTCGGTCTAATACTCATTTTTTCCTTATTTAGGGACTATTTTCACAAAATTGGACAATATATAAGGTTCTCTTGTAACGGAAATATCTCGCAATCTAAGCATTGTAGAGTTTTTATAATATTACTAAACGAAAGCTGGGATCAAATCCTTTCGATGAAAAAAAAACATGTTGAAAAAGATTAACGCTTTCAAAAGTTATACCATATTAAAGTTTTATAAGCTAATTACCCATTTTTTCCAAAATAGGGATTTATTGGAGATTTTATTGACAAATTTTAAAACCGCGTAACTTTTGAACGCTTTAATATTTTTGACAAATTTTTTTTGTATTGAAAGGATTTGATTCCAGCTTTCGTTTGGTAGTATAATAAAAATCTTTCAATGCTTAAATTACAAGATATTTTCATTACAAGAGAGCCATTTATTTTGTCTAATTTTATAAAAATAGCCCATAAATATGGAAACAATGAGTATTAGATCGAATGGACGCGGCTTCTTACATATTTTTACGTACAGAATGAGTTTCCAAAGTTACGATTAAATCGGTGACCCGAAGATGTTGTAAGTTCAAAAATCCTAGCCGAACAATTCAGCATTGATAAATAAATTTATTTTTAAATAATAATTGAAGTCACTTACGTTACATAAAATAGTGTTTTACCAAAAATTTCTAGACTATAATTAAATGATACAAAAAACAATATATTTTCGCAGTAAATAATCAGGTCCATAATATCTGTCACATCCACATCCATGCATAAAACCCCTCCTCCGTGGATCCAAACCTCAACATGTTGCAATGATCTAACACAAATATTTAAATTAATACAGTCTTCACTTCCAACAAAGTTATCAATTGTATCGTATTGAGCACACACATTGCCATATTGTTTAGCTTCCTTAATTTTTTCCCAAACATCTATTGGCTCTGGATCATAATAGAAGTTTGCTTAATTAAATTTATTGAATGAATAAATACCTATTTTGGCACACCATATTCATCGCAATGATTGGAGAAAGATTATTATTAATTAACTTTGATATAAGTAAATTTGTCTGTGTTATTCAATTAATTATTGTAAAGATGTTCCTCATTTACGTTGATAATTTAATAATTATTTTAATAAATTAACTACTCACCTTAAATTTTAAATTTCTGAAAGGAGGTTTGGCGTAAGGTATACCTAAAAACGCACAGTAGTCATATCCCTCTACACTATTTTTTATGACACCAAGGAGTTGGCTGTTTTGTGTTTCGATGACTGGATCTTCCATGGTGGAAGTTTAAACCGAAACTAACAGAAGCAGTAAAGAAAACTACTGAGCAGACTTCATTCCATTTGCATTTTAATAGGCCTTTTGATTTGTCGTGCATTTTTTTAATTACTATTGGGTATGCATTCAATGCGAAGTCCAATTTAAAACTTTATTTGAATATTTCCATTTTCAAATAATACTATTAACATTTTTAGCTGTGATTATAAACTTGAAGAAATTAGAAATAACAAAGTTAGCATATGTAATAGGATTGGTATAATTTATTTTTAATTTTATAAATATTCATTTTTTCCAATTATTAAGCATACACAGAACGTCGATACAACGAAAGACGCTCAAGAACCATTTCCCCTGCTGCTGTGCAACACCTTATACGATTCAATCGCAACTGTGGTGGAATTAAATAATTTTACAAAATTTTATATTCCAAATTTAATTTATTTGAAGAACAATATTAGGATAAAGTTTTACATGTTAATGTTTTTAAAAATAAATTTTACATATTTTGTCAAGTTATACATTTTCTTGTTTTCATAAGAGGTAAATAGATAATAATCATTAATTGATATAACAAATCTTAAAACCATAATTCAAGCCATTTATAAGTTAATGTGCTCTAAGCAAATAGTTACGTACATGGTACGTATGAAATAGAAATTATATAAAAGTTGAATGACTTATAAAATATATTAAATACTTGTATCGAAATAAGCAATTCAATAAAGTATTGAATTATATGTAATTGAAATTTGCTAACGTTTTATGTCTCATCAAAGATTTAAATATATTCTCAAAGAGCAGGCTGATGTTAAACATAGCTTATAGCTATTTAAAGTATAAATATTGAAACTACTGTAGACACTGCTTTAATTGCGATCATTTTTTTCTTAAATTTTTTTACAAGTTTTATTTATTTTTTAAATGATATCCCAAAGGAAGTCGTTGCTCCATGCACAACATACTTTCCATACGCAATTCTTCACTTATGTTCAAATATCGAAATACTGTATCGTTGACGACTGGTAGCCAGTATAGTGGTATAAGTTTTGAAGTATGAGGTGTCGGTCTCCTACAAATTTTATTTCAAAATATTTACTTGCAGTCAAAAGGTCGATTTAAACCTATATATACGTGTACGGCTATACTTGCCCAGTCTTTGCAAAATTAGTCCACATCTTAGTTAGTTGCTCCATTATTCTGTAATTAGTTGAGCCTTTTTCCAACGGGTTAAGCTCGAGAGATTCTAATAAACCTATACTGAAAAGATGGAACAATTCTTCACCATGACACGCACCTGAGTAGAAACAAACGTCAGAGTTTGATTAAACCAATAGTCTGAATAGCATTTAGTGTCGCAATAACACGCTACCTTTGACTGGCACATTCATTTTGGATTTAATGAATGAAAAGCCTTTATCGTATGTGAACTGATACAAATAGGTCGAGGCTGAGCTACGATCGACTTGTGTTTTGACAACTCTATGAATACCATCGACAAAATGCATGTCTCCCCATAAGTCTGCGAGTTTTTGATCATTCATGTCAGCGGCACTCTCACTTCCAAAGTACAAACGTTTCAAATCGTTGGGATTCAAGTTATTCTTGTGTAACGTTTCGAAAACTCGAGGATGCAAATACGTATCAAGTTCATCGTGTACATTTTCATAACCTTCTTGTTTTAAATCTGAAGCATATATTAGTCACCAATATATTGATGTAACTACAAGCTTTAATTTTATTTAATGCAAAAAAAAAATTCCCTTTATGATGTGCTTTAATCTGTCTCCAAAAATATAATGCAAACCTGGCAAAAAGAAAATTCCTTCTCCATTATTATATCCAAGCAAATATGGGATGTGTACGCCTTTTTCAGAAGCAATTGACGGAGGAACAGGCATAAATGGTCTTGCTGCTTTACTGTCTACGCCAGGTCCGAAAGGGAAAATAAATCGGACTTTATCCTAAAACCATTTCAATTCTATTAAGTATAAAGCATAGTAAAAAAGATAACATTTATTTGAACTACTACTGCAAATTAATATTTGAATAATAATATACATTAACTCACCTCTAACGTTCTTAGTTTTTCTTGGGCTTCGATAAGAGTTAAACAATTGACTTTCCGCAAAAAATTCAGAGCAGTACGCGAGTCTTGAATGTCTCTGCCCAATAAAGAACACAATTTGAAAGCATACTTCTTGGGATTCGGAGGCATTGATGCCCAAGTATTTACCGCGACCCCACTTTGAGAAATTGCCTTGTGAAAAAGTCCTGCGAAATAAAGTAATTTGAATAATCATCCTCTATCAGATAACAATAATTTGAAATGGGCATAACGAACCTTTTCCTTGTGGCGATATTGATAAATAATGAACTGATGCTCCTCCCGCACTCTCGCCGAATATTGTTACATTCTCTGGATCGCCACCAAAATTCGTTATGTTTAATTGTACCCATTGAAGTGCCATTACTTGATCCTTCAAACCTTGATTACCAGGAGCATATTCATCTTCCAAATTTAAAAATCCTGCAGCAATCAGATCAATACTTTGACATAGAAATTTCTAAAATCATATTCATAAACTACTTTATTTACCTAAAACACCAAGTCTATAGTTAATCGTCACAAGAACAATATCGTGTTTGACCAAATAATCAGGTCCGAACAGCATATCATTTCCACAGCCATGTGTAAATCCTCCACCATGTATCCAAACCATAACTGGTTTTCGAGCGTATTTGTCAATTAATTTGGAGTAGACATTCAAGTACAGACAGTCATCGGAACCAGTGACGGTTCGGTTGACGAGATCACATTGAGCGCAAATGAAACCGAAATCCGTTGCGTCTCTCAAGTCTGACCATGGCTCTGGAGATCTAGGATCCTAAAGATTGTTTTCTCTTTTAACTCAAACTCTATATTTTTAATAAGACAGTCACAACTGTTGCAAACAACAATTGTTTGTTTTTCTTTTCAGAAAAATAAGTATATTCTCCGCTCCAGATTGATATATTTTTAAAATATATACAACTGAGATTGGTTATTAACCTTTCACTTCAAAACAACTATATTATGAAAATTATAAAATCCTACCTTAAATCTTAAATTGCCAATTGGTGGCTTAGCGTATGGAATCCCTTTAAAAGAATAAAATTCATAACCCTCTGAGCTTCGCTTAAACGAGCCACAGAGCTTTCCGCTCCTTGTTTTTACTATCGGATCTCTCATGTCGTCGGAGGTGCAAAGTAAACTGGGCTCCTACGTGAATTTAGTAAAGACATTGTACCTCTGAATTTTACGCATACTCATGTGTAAGATCAGAAGGTGACAACGCTTTTGTACACAATGTTGATGAAAGTTTGCTTTTTTTCTGACAACTCATTATCTAATAGTCCGGTGGCATTGCTTGCAAGGTGAATGTTGAACTAATCGATAAATGTATTCTAAAATTATCTTTCAGGAAGCGTCTTACAAAGAAAATTATAAATTCTGCACTTTCAAGATTTTACTACATTATATATTATCTTGATATTTTACAGATAAAAACACGTTAACTGCACGACCTATCCGAACGAGAAGTGCATCGCCTCGAACATATCCGATATTTAGCAGAGGTCTCTTAGGAACGAGTACGAGAATAAATGGTCGTTTACAACTCCAATGCGATATTCGTGGCTCTCCAAGTCCAAGTATAGCTTGGTACAGGTAAGATGATTGCAACAATGCAAGAATTTTGTTTGCTTGCTCGTTGAAGGCTTTAGATATACCAACGTAATTCATACTTGAGCATAAATAATTATTTTGTTTTCTAGGAACGGAAGTAGAATAGAGCGCTCGTCTCGGATAAAAAGATCGTTCGTTGGCGAAAGAGCCGTCCTCGAGATATCGGGCGTCAAACACAGCGATGCTGGCGAGTATGTGTGCGAGGCAAAGAATCTACTCGGCACAGCGAGAAGCAGTTGCAAGGTTCGCCTTGAATTTTCATTTAAACGATTGAACTTGCATTGCATCCATTATCGACATCGACTGAGAATTATTTTAATGCTTCGAAAATTCCCTTGTTCAAAAACATATTATTTAGTTTAGAAAAATTTTCATCATTTTTATTGGAATGAGCTTTTAGAAATGTTATCACATATTGTACTAAACATATTTTAACGTGCACTGACTAAATCAACAAAATCCTAATTGCAGGTAACAGTACTCGACATTGACGACCCATCGATGAAAGACCGTGATCCGCCGAAATTCCTGCAAGCTCTGCCGAGCAATTCAATCGTAATGGAAGGTCACTCGTACGAGTTGCAAGCTCGATTATCAGGCACCCCACCATTCACGGTCACATGGTTAAAGGACGGCCACGATGTCGTCGACAGTGATTATTATCGACATGTCGTTTACGAGGACGGCGGTGTAGCCCTAAGGTTTCTCAATATTCATCCCCTTGATGCTGGCGATTACACGTGTATCGTTAGAAACGACCACGGCGAAGCGTCTTGTCGCGGTCTCTTTGTCGTTCAAGGTAAATGCACGACTTTTATTCATCGTCATTTTAGAAGAAAGGATGTGTGACTGACGTATCGTTTATTTCTACAGATTACAAGAGCGTGTCGTCAAAGTCACTGCTGAGTTTCGCGAAAATTCCGGTGGCAGTTTGCGCGGTGAAAGGCGAGACCGCCTGCTTCTGCGCGCGCGTTCAAAGCGATCGTTCGGTCGACATCGATTGGACTATCAATGGAAAGAGCGTCAGAGAAGATTACAGGTGTAAGGTAATGATTTTCCAACTGATTAATTACGGAAAATACAATGCCAAAGCGAATCGAGTTATTAAATAGAAGTTATATGCAATTACAGATTGAGAGAAACGGATCGATGAGCATCCTGAGGATACCCCACGTAACGCAACGGGACTGCGGTGAAGTTCGTTGCATAGCCTCGATAACCAAGGGTCCTTCGATCAGTTCGAGTACACAGTTGCGTCTTCGATCTCTCTCGCCTGCCAAATTATTACCATCGAAACATACCTCGTGTCGAAAGTCAAATGGTTTGTCGACGCCTAATTTGCAAGTGGACAAGAGTCACGCCGACGCGAAAAAGAGAGCATCGAGTTTCACGCGTTTAACTACGAAAGCACGAGATTCGTCGACGGAGAGCTTGCGAGAGAAATCACCTTCGGTTAAGAAAGTTTCCAATGGACAGAAACGCTCGAAATCTCCCGACAAAGTAGTCAAACAGAACGGTCGGTCGAAGAAACAAATGGCCAAACGACTGAATGCACTGCCGATGAAACCCGTAGAAATCACCATTGAACCTATCGAAAAGGTCCAATTGAACATCGAACCCATCGAAAAAGTGCAAATACCCATCGACTTGAGTCAAGATAACGACGAGATCGATCGTAGTATCGTCGACATTCTTCAGCAAGGGAACATCATCACCGCCGTCGCGTCGCAATTGCCCAAACGAAAGGCAGCGTCGCCGGACAAAGAACGAGTTGTGTCGATCAAACGTATCTCGAGTTTTAAGAATTCCACTCAACATCATCATCATCATCACAACAACAATAACAACAACGAGTTAGACACGCACGTGGAGAAGAAAGCACTGATTGTTACGAGCAGGAAGGGCGAGGTACCGGCGTTGATGTTACGGCCACCCGATGACGTAGTCGCACTAAGAGGCGCTGTCGCCACTCTCGAGGCTACATATCAAGGACAACCTGAACCCACGGTCAAGTGGATGCGCGCGGTGAGTTGTGTGTTACACTTTTGCTTTCTTTCTTTTTTATGTAGATCGCTCGGGCGTGGCAATTGTACTGTGTCGTTTTGTTCGGACCGTTATAATTGTACACGATTAGAGTTTTATTGTATTCATTTGGATGCGATTAGCGGGGAATTAAATAGCGTGTACTGAGAAACACCGGTAATGGCAATAATTATTTTTATGTCGATCGTTCTTTCGGTTCGATAATTTTCTATCGTCGCAGTGACTAAACGGTATATTTTTCAAGCGGATATTTTCTGCGAAAAATCATTGTAAGAAAACTTTTGCCAGTGGAATTAATAATTCCTATGAATTCTCAAAACATTCCTGTTTTTGAATGGTGAAAGTAACATGAAAAATATAAATTATTAATGGTTTGCAAATTTTTATCATCAATACAATTATTATATATTTGATTCGTCATTGGGTGGCTGAATAAAATATCCAGGAATAAGTCATTACTTCGACTGATAGTAATATCAAAATGATATGATCTGTTAACAATTCTACCTGATAATGCTGTAATAAGCTCTACGATAACGCGCTGACTAATTAGAACTTCAAGGAAATAAAAAAAAATTAATTACAATCATTTTACTATTTTTACCAATGCGGCAATGAGATTAGCGGTTTATGAATCCGTTTATACGCCACTCATTAGCAGTTTCGCGAAAAATACAAAGCGATAATTCCAGCGAGCTCCAAAGTATCTAACAAACAAAATGCGCAAAAGCTCCCCATCGTTGTTTACGTGCATGACGTTTCATCGAACTCTATGCCAAACATACATCTTATTACGTAAAAAAAAAAGATAAATACACTCGGAAATTCCTTGTTTCCTATATGGCAACACGAACTTGATGTACGAGTGTATCCTGTGATTGATATTGAAAATATACAGAAAGAAGAAGAGAGAAAAAAACAGCTATGACATCACAGATATTTTCAATATAAGATATAGCCTTCTTTTATCTGGTCATTTGCCAGATGATTCTAATACACAACGCGCCGCGCGATGCACACGGTAATTCAGAAGTCGAAGTATGTATGCGTGTGTGTGACTCATATCCTCGCCACTCTCGTGTGGCGAGAAAACTTAATGATAAGAAATGATAGATATAAAAGCGACTGGCCTCAAAGCTATCCGGTCAGTCAGCCTCATTGCGCAGTTTGAGAGTGTCGTTCGTGCTTGATAGTAATCTCCAAAACAGTAAGTATCGAGAATTTTATTATTTGCTCATAGATTACCGTCTATTTTTTTTTTAATAAATTCATTATCAAAGTCACAATTAGCAAACGATCAATTCAGTGATTGCTCACGTTTATTTACAGATCTCAATAAAAATGGCATCACTTCGTCTAGTCCTCGTCGTCCTCGTCGCCAGCGTCGCGGTAATCACAGCCGAAGCGCCACCCAGACCAAACGACGTTATTATCGGTTCGCGTGTGCCGGGCGATCGATTGATCGAGCGCGAGCACATCGAGAAGGAAGCCAGTAGCATCGGCAAAATCGTCACTGTCACCAAGACTTTCGAGGGCGACCGATTCTCCAAAATCACGCAGATTCGTGCTCTCGATCAGCACACAAATGGTTACGGTGCTACTGCTCATTTTGTCGCCGGTGGTGTTGGCTCGAATTTCGTCACCATCAAATTTGAGAGCCAGAGATTCCGCAGCATCGACTTTGTCATCGAGCTCTATGGAAGATAAACGTTGCTTGCTCGCGACAGTGACGATACTACATTGTTGTGAATAGGGTGACCGTACACGTTGTATTATTTTTCCCATGCGGCTGTACGTGTTTTCGTTGAGAACAGTTTCAGTTGTATTTATTTTGTATATGTGAATTTGCAATAAAAAAAAAGAATCAAGCAGTTTAACGAAATATCTCGTGTTTTCTTTTTCGCATTAAAAATGCAACTCTGAATTTCCTTTGATTGATGCTTCCAAGAAAGTTTGTTGACGTAGATAATGCGGTTATCAGTATGTGCGTTATCATTGGCCTGTTTTATACGTAGAGGAAATTGACTGCGCATCGTAATGTGTAATTCCCATCGATCCAGTTTCCGCGAGGCAAGAATTATTAATAAGCCACACGAAGACGTGCACACGCACACACACACACACACACACACACACACACACACACACACACACACACACACACACACACACACACAC
>JAWWMK010033782.1:0-13260 GCA_035047105.1 Galeopsomyia nigrocyanea
TTTTACAAAAAATCATATAAGATAACCCATTTTTTTACAAAAAAAATGGGCTAGCAGGGAACGAGGGCCCCAAAAAGTGACGGGATGGAGACTCGAACTCACGGCCCTGGACTTGCAAATCTGACGTCTTGACCACTAGACCTCGGCCGCCACCGCTCGCTTGTGCTCCTTGTTGTTCCTCGCATTCTTACATACTACGTAGTCTTACATACTATACTTATCTACTAAGTTGCGATGTGTCGAGAAGCGCACACACGTGACAATATGTATCAGGATTGTTAGCAGAATGTGGTGGTCATGTTCTCATGAGCATATTTATTGAAAACACCGGTGGTACGTATGACTCATCATTTTTCTATTATTATGTTATAAATGTATCGTAATATTAATTCTTATTTTAATTTATTAATACTTATTTATTATAATTAATTCTTATAATATTAATTCTTAAGTTTTCTTTTCATAAATTATATTATCATTTGAAAGATAACTATTTTCATGATATGTATATATTATATTATAATTCAAATTGGAATTCAAATATTCTAATTAAATAAGTTTTGCAATCGAAAAATGAAAGTTTACATACGTAGAAACGGCCATTGTTTATTCAGATCGTTAGCTCAGTTTACATATAATGATCTGGAACAACATGCTGAAATCCGTAAGATCATAGTAAACAACGTTGTTAATAATTGGTCTATATATCGATCATTTGTTACAAACTCTGACCTTGGTATTAATATTAGTAATTCGTCTTCCTATAAAAATTATGTCTTCAGATGGAATTTATGGAGGTGAATTTACGGAGATGAATTGGAAATTCAATCATTTGTGAATATTTATCCAATGGTAACTGGTATTGTTTACATTGACGGTTTTCATAACTATCGTACCTACGGATTATCTAATCGTCCCAATAAATTAATTTTACAATTCTCTGGAACTCCTGATAATGGTCATTACGACATCATCGATTATGATAATTCTGCTTTCAACATATATGCAGACATAAATCGTTTAGTATTATTAAATGATCGACATAACAATGATGAAATTTATGAAAGTAGATATCAACGAACAAACGACAGAGAACAACAAATAGTAAATAAATCATAAGTACCAAAAAGTAAGAAACTAAACGCTATAAAGAATAAATTGACATAGGACATGAAAACCATAGTAATTTAATAACAGAATTTAACCATGATGATGAACGGAAGAAACTAAAGAGAAACAAACAATTGAAACAGACTATTTAACTAATCTTATTTACCGATAACGTAAATACGATCAAGTTCTTATATAGTGTGGCATTGATACCAATTTAATAATTGAAATTAATAATGATATTGAACGTAATCAACAAATGTCAAACGCACAATAGAAACTTAATAATCACAGCAACAGTAAACGGCAATGTAAGGATTCAGATCATTGTCATAAATATGTATCAGAACAGACAATGATGATGATAAATCAGAACAGTAACGAAAATGAAATTGGATATCAGAGTTTGAAACAATGTTTAATAAAAACTGAACAAAATAATGCATTTCGTCAACGTATTTGTAGGGGACAAAACCGTGTCGAAGAAGAAACCGAAACTCAAAGTGTTGATAAGTTAGAGCAAAGCATAATAATAACTAAACAAAAATAAGTACTGCTTCAACGTGCTTCTAGAGAACGAAAACGCAACAAAAAAGAAACAGAAAATCAAAGTGTTGATGGTAATAAATTAAAGCAAAGTATAACATTTAAACGAAGACATTTACTTTATCAACATGCTTATAGAGAATGAAAACGCAGCGAATAAGAAATTGCAACTAGAAAAAGAAGAAGAACAGAACAGGGTACTTTTGAAAAACGTTATTTCGGTAAAATGGACGTAAAATGCGTACATTGCAATGCAAAACATTTTGCTGATGAACAAGTTCATCATAAAAATATAGACAATTCATTTAATGAATGTTGCAGCCATGGAGATGTTCATTTAGATGATATTCCTACAATACCAGATACATTCAATTCAACTTTTGATAGATCTCATGGACAGTCACATTCGGCCGTTAACCGAACTAGGAGTCGCATAGCGCGCCCCGGTTAATTTTTCCCAAATTAAGTTCTAAGATCTAAACGAAACGACAATAACAACACCATAAAGTTGACAAACTTAAAAAAAAGTTAAAATGATTTTTTTGGACAGATTATTTCTTATCGATATCATTTCCGAAAACTATAGCGTATCTTAAATAAAAAATTCATAATTATGGAGGTATTTAGATACGTTATTCAGGTATGAAAAAGTTATTCAATACATACAAAAGTCACAAATATGAAAAAATGAAAAGAAATATGTACATATTATACTGATGTAAGGTAATAACTACATGATGATAATCTATCATCTAAGTGATTCAAAGATGGATCATATGACAATTGATGCAATAAAGCATGTGATTAAATACATGAAAAGTTATGGGTCATGGCATATAACGAACTGTCTGATTAAAGTGGGTTTCCCTCTGCAAAGTGTATTATATTATAGATGACAAAATAGTCACATGATGAATTATGTGATGAAAACATACAGCCAAGTTTAATAATTAATAAATACCTACTCCTGTAAGAGCAGACCCTAAACTTATAAATCAGAGGAAAGGGCAGATGTGTAGCTCATACCTTAGATAGAGAAAGCGGGGGAAGGGGGGCGTGAAAAGAATTATTTTGACTCTTCGTGTACGCATGCACACTTTTATTTTTCTCCTATTAAACAACACTAACATTCAATACGTATTGATAATAAATCGAACGTCGCGCACTCACGTGGGAATGTATGACGATGGCCCCACATTTATCTGTACAACACGTCTTTTTAAATTTCTATGCCAACCCTGCGAACCATATGGATTAAATAACGGATAAATCATTGGTTCAATATTGGGATCCATAGAACTCAAACATTGCAAAACTCCAGAATTTTTATTACAAATAGATACGTATGTCTCAGGAATATCACCATCAGCTGTTGTCAAAAATATACCAGCGATTTCACTGGTTCGTTGAAAGTTATAAAGATTTCTATCATATTCTGGTTTTCAAGAAAATAACATCTGTAATTCTGGTTCTGATTCATTCTTATTTGATAACCGTTGATTATCTATTTCATCTTTCATTATGATAAATGATTGTGCAAATTTATTATTTTCTCTCATCATTGTCTCTAAATACATTAGAATACTATGACCCGAATTAACATTTCTATTAATCGATAATCTAAAGCTTCTTCAGCATCGTAAATGAAAATTTGACCATACGACGGTTGCACCGATGTATTAGGATACAAAGCAGTATTTATTTGATAATATATTAGTCCGTGTATTTTGAGACAATATGGACCACGCGTAGGAAACTTAACTAAATAAGCATTAAATTAAGCTAAGGCAAAAGTACGATTATAATTTCTTATTCGGTTAAAAAACGAATGTGACTTTTCGTGAGATCCATCAAAATAAGATTTCAACGTATCTAGTATCGTAGGAATATCATCTAACTGAACAGCTATATGGCCGCAACATTCATAAAATGAATAATCTATATTTTTATGGTGAACTTGATTATCAGCAAAATATTTTGCATTACAATGTACGCCTTTTATGTCCATTTTACCCAAATAATGTTTTTCAAAAGTACACTGTTCTGTTCGTTTCCTTTTTCTATTTGCAATTTCTTATTTGTTGCGTTTTCGTTCTCTATAAGCACGTTGACGTAATGTGTTTTTTTTTGTTTTTGTAAAATACTCTGCTCTGATTTAGTAACATAAACACTTTGTTTTCATTTTTTTTGTTATTACAAAGATTACGATTTCGTTCTCTATAAGCAACTTTACACAGTAAATGTTTTTATTTGGTTATTTTTCTTGTACTTTGCTCTAATTTATCAACACTTTGATTTTCTGTTTCTTCTTCGACGCGGTTTCGTTCTCTACAAATACGTTGACGAAATGCATTATTTTGTTCAGTTTTTGTTAAACATTGTTTCAAACTCTGATATTCAAATTCTTTTTCGATACTTTTCTGATTTATCATCATCTTTGTCTGTTTTGATACATATTTATGACAATGATCTGAATTCGTACATTGACGTTTACTGTTGCTGTTATTATTAAGTTTCTGTTGTGCGTTTGACATTTGTTGATTACGTTCAATATCATTATTAATTTCAGTTATTAAGTTGGTATTAATGTCAGACTGTATGAGAACTTGATTGAATGTTTCCGGTAAATAGTATGTTTCAATTGTTCATTTGTCTTCAGTTGGTTCTGTATACATACTGAGCAAACAATCTAAATAAACAATTACCGTTTCTACGTATGTAAACTTTCATTTTTCATTTTTCAAGTTCAATTGCAAACTTTATCTAATTAGAATATTTGAGTCCCAATTTGAATTATAATACAATATTATTCATACAATGAAAATAATTATCTGTCAAATGAGATATATAAAAAAATTATTCATTGATTACATGCCGGAGGTTTGGATTCGATGGATGGATGGATGGCTGGACGGATGGACTGAGGGATGGATGGATGGATGGACGGATGGATGGATGGATGGACGGATGGATGGACGGATGGACGGATGGATGGACGGAGAGACGGATGGACGGACGGGCGGACGGATGGATGGATGGACGGACGGATGGACGGACGGACGGTGTTATATCCTGTGTAAATGATTAAATGGAAAGCATTAAAATGTAAATTATTAAATATACTATGCGAAATTTGATTTAATTTGAGAAACACTTTCGAAAATTAGAAGTCTGTTTTAATTATTATCCTTATTCCAAGATACTTAATATTACAATCTCCACGATTGTTTTGAGTATTTATTTCCAAACATTCACTTAAATTTCTTTAAAACGTTATTACTAATATTATTCTGGTAATTAGAATTACAGGCTTAATAGTCTGTTCTAATTTAATCCAGGTTTTAAAATAGTTGTTGGTTATTATAATACAGAATTATTTTTGTTTAATACAGTCCAAAAGTATTATAAAGCTTACTAACGCCTTTATCTCAAATATCGTTCACACAATTACTCACTCTACCCGAGCTATAGCGCCAAAGCGTTGGCTCAAAACAAAGAACCACTTTTAAAGTTTATTGATTATATTTATCGATCACTAAGCACGTCATTACAATTTGGAGGCTCCGGAGGTTATGGTATCACGGCGACCTGGGAGTAACCCTGTCACCTGAAAATCGCCTTGTAAAGCACTTTGTGATTTTCGGGGATATCGTGGGATACCTGGCGCCCTTCCTCGTTGGTGGTGTCCCGTCGATCTAGGAGTCACCCTGGCACCTGAATATCGTCTCCCGGAACACGTGCTGATTTTTTGTCGATGAACGTCGACATGAAACTGTCCAAACGTAGAGCGCGCGCGGTTCAACATCTGAACGGTGTTCGACGTTCATCGAACCATTGATGTCTTAGCGTTGACACGATACTTGTTCCACAGTCAAACCAATACGGTTCTAATTAAATTGAACGATTATGGTTCTATTTACGAACCAATGTGAGCTCAGCATCTAGAACGATATTGGTTCTCAAGGTGCTGAAACCAATGTGGATTGATTTTTTATTTCGTGTAGAGCACTAGGTGATTTTTTGAGATATCGTGGCACACGTGGTGACTTTCCTAGTGGATGCTGTCCCGTCGACCTGGTAGTCACCCTGGCACCTGGACATCGTATTCCGTAATTCCTGACGATTTTTTGGGATATCATGGAACACCTGGTGGCTTTTCGCGTGGATCCAGTTCCGAGGACCTGGTAGTCACCCTGACACCTGGACATCGTCTTCCGGAATACCTGGTCTTTTTTTGTTATATCGTGGAACACTTGTTGACTTTTCTTGTGGATGGTACCTGCTCGAACAGGGAGTCACCCTGGAACCTGGACATCGTCTTCTGGAACAGCTGGTGATAATTTGGGCTATCGCGGAACACTTGTTGACTTTTCTTGTGGATGGTGCCTCGTCGACCTGGGAGTCACCCTGGCAGCTGGACATCGTCTTCCGGACAGCCTGGTCATTTTTTGTAATATCGTGGAAAACCAGATGAATTTTTCTGTGGGCGATGTCCTGTCGTCCTGGGAGTCACCCTGGCATCTGGAAAAATGTTGTTACTCGCAATATTTTTTTTCCTCTATGTTTATGCCCAGGTTTGGGACCGACAACTCACGAGGGCGAGGTAGCCACATTGAAGAAATAATGCTGTCATGGTTGTGACACTATTGCCTTCGTATAAATAAGGCTATATGAGATTACGTCATCAACGTTCGTCCATGGCTATGAGGCGGCCTGAAGCTGGAAATATATTAACGATTCACTACGTAAAAACGTCGAAATTGTAAAAAATATTTTATAATTTGTCATAAACATATGTCCGACCTTGTAATCGGCAACTTGCGGCGGCGAGAAGGCCACATAAAAAATAATAAAATAATCTGTTTTTAGCTATGACATTATATCCCTAGCATAAATTAGACATTGCGAAGTTTAACTTGGCAATAATTTTTCTTTAGCTTTTATTTGATATCAGCATGAATTGATTGATGTTGTGCATTGCATAAAAAAAATCATTCATTTTGTAAATAGAACAAGAAGCAATCCAGCGTGTTTAAAGAAAGTGTTCTTTGTCCTGTATATTGTCACATTTGCATACAAGTGCATTGTCGTATGCCAATGAGATCATTTTTTGACGTTCGTCGATGGATACGACATGTCAGGTTGTTTCCTTATACTGCTACCATCCAATTTGCTACTCTGCATCGAGTTAAATGTCGATACAAAGAGAACAGAGGTATATTCAATAACAATGAGTATTAACTGCCAGGAGCTGTTAATATATTGACGCTCCATTATTTAAAATCGGAAAAATTGTAATAATATTTTATACTTTCACTAGGAACCGGCAACTTGCGGCGGCGAGATGACTGCATTAAAAATAACAATGCTATTTGTTTTTTGCAGTGACACTATAACCTCCGTATATATTAGGCAATGCGAGAGTCACCTTGCCACGACGTGATATTTCTTTGGCATTTATATGATTTAGATGTGAATATGTGACTGTCGTAACTGTAAATGATAATAAAATTATGCAATTCCTAAAAATGATAATTAAAAGTACTAGTATATTTAACGAATCATATGTCGTACTAGAAACGACGAACTATTCATGCGAATAGACTTCCTGGATCTGTAAAATCTACCAACGATTCGTCAAGTAGAAACGATGTATTAAAAAAGATCATCGATCAATTGTTGTTCATCTTTGTGATATCAATCATTTATAATACTTCTTTATAAACGATATTTCTTGTGCAGATTTAGTTATTTGTCTTTTTATTAGTCAGTTTAATCATAGCGTTGCTAAGCAATAATAATTTTAAATTGTTTTTCATTCTCGCCCTCGACAGCGCCACATATATTTGTCCATGGCTGAAAATCGGTGTAGGGAGGTATACTCCGAAATGATCGTAAGACTGTCTCTGTAAATTATTAATGGTCATTGTAAAAAGCCAATCTGATTGGAAACTGTCTTCGTTTCAACTCGAATGGTAAATCCTCTTTTGATGCCGACAAGTATATCCTTGGGAGAAAAACTGACTTCCCAGTATGAGTACCACTTGTAATCTTGGCTTGAATCGAGTATTTTCTCATGTTTTGAATAACAATCCTCGTACCGTTGCACAGTCCTTCACTTATATTTAAATTCCTCAATAAAATTATTACAGCGCCTTGTTTCAATCTTAGTATATGAAGTGGGAGTCCATTTGGCATCTTTGTATTTAAAAATTCATCTGGTACCATTAATTCCATATTTTTACCATCTGTATCAGCACTTAAGTATTCTGTACACTTTCTTTCCATTATACCTAATATCTTGCTGTTGATATCCAATACTTTCTTATTTCTAGGAGCCAAAATAACTTTATTATTCAAGGTCGTATCGTTAAGTTTCAATACTTTGCCAAATATCTCCTTGACGATGTCTTGTTTGTTGGTAATCATAGAATGTGGTATTTCCGTTAATTCGTTTTCCTCTTCATATTCGCTATAACGTTTCTCTTCACCAACTGAAGTCACCGGAAACGATTATTACTTTACCTCCAGATGGTTCGTCATTATTTCATACGTCTCGTAGTAGACGATCAACCGCTTCAAGTACCAATTTTGATGCCATAGAAATGTCATCCCATACAATCATTTTCCCATCCCTCAGGTTATCTCCTTCATTTGAATCAGACTTGATATTGCAAGTTGTAGTCTCCGTCAAGGACAATGGTAGTTTAAACGTCGAGTGTACCGTTTTTCCATTTTTTAACAGGTTAGCTGCTATTCCTGTCGAAGCTAAACATATAGTATTTGCATTTATATTTTACAAATGTTCTATTAGTACAGTCAGTATATAACTTTTTCCATTTCCACCTGGCTGATCTATAAAGATACATTTTTGTCGATTTTGTCCAGTTAAACATCGTAACACTCTATCAAATATTTCTTTTTGCTTGGCTTTCAACGAATCTATTTTATATTGCAAGGTGTGAAAGTCTTTGTCATTGATTTTAGTTGTTAATTCATGGTCATCCTCTTCTAGATATTTGGAAGATTTAGAGAATCACGCGAGGCGGCGCACTGTACGCTTCTTTCCGCTTGACGCTGTAACGTCATGAGACGTTTTATTCTATTTCTACCGAAGATCAGAATGAAATTATAATAAATATAAGTCGGTCACGAACGAGTTACACTAAAAACGCATTGTAAGCATTTGCGCGAAATACGAGGCTTCGCGCTACGCGGAAAATGATCGACAAGCCAGTTCCATACGCGAGCTCCGTACACCGCCGTTACTACATTTATTAGATACGCTATTCTCAATCACTTCGTACGTTGAGCATTTTATTTTCTTACAATAAATCCGTGTCTTTACTGGTGAATTTGTGAGTCTTATTTGTCCAACGCCTTACTTAACCACGCAACATACTTCAACGAGCAGTTCGAGCCTACCACACCTCTATAATCTGCAGTCTACTATTCTTCAATCACAAACGTTCTTCACGACGCAGTTAAAGCCTGCTACTACGATAAAGGTACTGTAAAACTTATTATTCTATCTAACAACCATACTAGATTTTATTCGAGCCTTATACCCCACTAACATATTGGAACGTCTATTCCTAGCTGATGCTCAAGACGTAACAACGCTATTTATTTGTTTGGTTCTCGCTTGTTGTAAAACAACTTTCCGAGCGTAAGCGTTGTATTTGCTTAATTGTTGGAATGTGTATATTGCTCAGATACATAAAGTTTTAGAAAATTTTGTCAGAATTGTCCGCAAAAATCATTTTTGTACAGCCTAACCTCTACACTCGAGAATATTCCTGTGCCACGTGTCGCTTGCAGTGTGATATCACTATATTGCAGTATCAGTGCAGTGCTTTATGTGTAATTGTGCATCAAAGCATCAAAGTATCATTTTTATTTCTGTCTGCTCACCGTGTCATCAGGTGATTGTCAATATTTTGACTTATATTGCACATTTGCTCATCTACTGCTTGTATTCCATCAGTCAATATTCTATCTGATCTACTGCATTGATTTTGCTCTACTCATCGGTTTGATGTTTTATACTGAATTGTAATGTTCTTGAGCTTTAGTAATGGTGAAATGCAGGTTTTGTAAACGAGATGTGATTAGTGGCCCAGTTATTGAGTGTCAAGATTGTCTTGCTATATGCCACTACGCTTGTTCTCAAAAATGTACATCAGGCCTTGAAGGTATTTTTTTCTGTTGCACGGTCAGCACAAGGAAAAGAAGGCACAGCTTCCATCGTTGAAAGAGAATCACTAGAAACTCATAACACCTAGTTGCAGTGCACCATTTGAAAATACTGATTTTAATCTCGACAGCTCTTGTACAGTATCAGATCACTCGCTGGATCATTCTTTTAAAAGTTTGAATCCTCCTGAAGAAAGTATGGCAACTACTGAGAATATCAAGGCTGAACTTGGCAGATTTGCTGAGTCTATTAAACCGACTATTCAGGATGAGACACGAGCAATCAAAGCTGGGCAGGCTGCTATTGTAAAGGATGTTTCCTACATAGGTAAAAGAGTGGACGAAGATAACAAGGAAATTAGTACTATTAAAAAGCAGTTAAAAGATCTTAGTGAGACAGTTCAAGAGCTCAAGAAAAAGAATGGTACGGCCAAGCCTGGATCATCATCTCTAAATAAAAGATCCTCTCATTCAAGAGGATCTTTTAACTCGGTGACTTCTGAACTTCATCGTAGCCAACTGAAATTCTACAATGTTTTAATTTATAATGTGCCAGTCGATGAGAATTTGGAGGATGTGGAACAGGTGAAGAACATTCTATCCGTTGTAAGTGATATTGATTTAGAGACCATTCACTTGAGAATATTTAGCAAACCTTCAGCTCGTAGCAAGTTTCCTCCCATATTTGTCACGTTTGGATCTCAGCATGATGTTGCTAAAGTGCTCGCAAGTTGGAGGCAGATTCCAAGCGACTTTCAGATTGCAGCTGACTTTACCAAAGCTCAGTTTGAACATTTTCGCAAATTGAAGAAGATAGCTTTGGACCATAATTCAGGTAACCCAGCTGACTACGCAAGGCTGTCAAGGTGTTGGATGGAGAACCAACCCTAGTTGATTACAGAACAAGGAGTGAGGCCTCTACTAAAGATGGGTCTGCCTCTGCCACTCAATACTCACAATCTAATTCTTCAACAAAAAACGATTAGCACTCCTAGACTCAGCTGCTCCGACTCTGTACTATCAGAATACTCATTCGATGGTGCGTAAATTGGATGCTCTACAACTGAATCTTTATGCAGCTGTTCGTAACCTGGATTTTATTGCTTTCTCAGAATCTTGGCTGCAGGAGGACGTACTTAACGGCGAGTTGGGGCTTAGCGAGTATACCATTTACCGAGCAGACAGGGATCTCAAAGTCGCTGGCAAATCCAAAGGTGGAGGTGTGCTGCTGGCCGTAAAGAAGAGTTTTTCTTCCGAGTTGGTTTTATCTTGTAGTGCCTCAGAGCACATCATTGTTAAGATTTCTGACAAGAAATCTTTGAAAATTCTGGTATCCGTATCTTATATCAGACCTAACTCGTTTTTGCAGATTTATGAGCAGTACATACACAAGATTGAGGAAGCTGTCTACAAATATAAAGATTTTCATCCTATTGTATTGGGTAACTTTAATCTTCCCAATCTATTGTGGAATAACAACTCACTTCACTTTGAGAATGTTGGCTACGTTGATCCTTTGCATCGATAGTGTGCTGACGTGGCTTGCTCTGCTCTTGCGGCTCTCAATCTCTCTCGGGCCTTTCCTGTTCATCCGAAGAAAGGATACACTTTGGATTTGGCGTTCTGTCCCGATGGCCTCCTGCAGCCTATGGATCTCGGCGAACAACTCCTCGAATGCGACCAACATCATTCGGCTGGGTGTTTTGTGATTAGTGTAGAGTCTGATTTGGTGCAGCTGCCTAGGAGTTTGAAGAGGAACTTTGCTTGCGCGAACTATGATGTTCTTATAAAAGCCATTGAGGAACTGGACTGGGAACCCGCCTTGAAGAATGTGGACAATAATGTTGATTTATGTATCACCAAATTTTACCATAACTTATTATGATGAAATAAAATTGTCGGAGATCACGTTCCACTCTCGAGACGGCTCCCCAGAACTTTCCTGAAATGGGTTGATAGAGACTTAATTAGCATTTTGTTTGATAAAAAACGGGCTCATTATTTCTGGAAGTCTACGAAACTTACAAAATACTATATTGAATTCAAGCGTCTTCGCGTGTGCTACATTAAGAAATCGAAATCGAAATTCAGAGAGTATGTATAATCGGTCGAATCTAACCTTAAAAAGAATATGAGGGCTTTTTGGTCCTATGTGAACTGCTTGAAACTAGATAATAGCATTCCGCCCGATACATTCCTCCGCTCCAGATCAGCGAATAGTTATGTTCAATCAGTGAAACTTTTCTCTTATTATTTTGGATCAGTATATAATGAGCATAGATTGCTAAATCTGGAGTGTGGTATAGAGTTGGAGGAATGCTTGACTGATCTTGACATTTCGGCCGAATCTTTAAGCCCTATTGTACAGAACTTGGACGATAATTTGAATTCGGGTCCTGACTCGCTTCCGCCTTATTTCATAAAGCGATGCTGGCCGGCCCTGGAGAGGCCTGTCATGGAGATTTTCAATTGTATTTATAGGACTGGCTATTTTCCTAAGATCTGGAAATATTCTTTCATCCATCCCATTTTGAAAAATGGAGATAGGAGTAATATTTTTAATTACAGACCAATATCTATTATTAGTTGTCTCCCCAAACTGTTTGACGCTTTTATTGCTGACAGAGTCTCCACGGCTGTCTTTTCCAGGCTTGCCATGCAGCAGCATGGTTTTATCAGTGGTCGATCCACCCTCTCTAACTTATTGATTTTTAACGACTTCATTGCTGAATCTCTTGAAAAATCTCATCAGATTGATGCAATTTACACAGATATGTCTACAGCATTTGACAGCGTGGATCATGGTCGCTTGATTATCAAGCTGTGAAATATCGGAGTCAGGGGTAGAACCCATGCGCTTATTTCATCTTATCTGCAAGATCGTCCGCAGTCGGTTAGATTTAATAATTACGTCTCTCAGCGAATATCTGTGACCTCCGGTGTCCCACAGGGGTCACACTTGGGCCCTATTTTGTTTTGTATTTATTTGAATGATTTTTTCCCATTGATAAAATCAGGTGTTAGCTTATGCTGATGATGTCAAGATATTCGCTGAAGTGCTTTCTCCGGCTGATGCTTTTGCTCTGCAATGTGGTTTGGTTAATATCGCGCAATGGGCGTCTGAGAATGGATTATCGTTAAATCCCTCTAAATGTTGTGTAATATCTTTTTCCAAAGCACGCAAACCAGCGTTATTTGATTACTATATTGCCTCGGTGAAAATTGCTAGAACATTCCTGGTTAAGGATCTATGTATTTTATTTGATTCCCGTTTCTCATTCCCTCCTCACGTTAACTCTGTGATCACTCGGTGTAATAGTATTTTAGATTTTATAAAGCGTTGCACGCGTAACTTCCAAGATACCGGGGCGGTTGTTCATTTATTCAAGATGCTTGTTATGCCGCATT
>JAWWMK010033793.1:0-10318 GCA_035047105.1 Galeopsomyia nigrocyanea
ATATATACATTAATTGGTTTATTCGATTATTAAACTTTTGCGATTTTAAAATGCACGTACACATCGCGAATACGAATTATTGATATTTGCACAAAGCGTATCAATTAAACGAATTTATATTATAATTGCTTTTTCGTATGGGGGGAAAAATATGAATATCAATAATTTAATTCCATAAATAACAACGAGGTGCGTTGCCGTTTTGCTTCTCAAATAATTTGTGTACCGTACTCTTCCGTCGATATTAAATATAGGTTCATACGCGCAGTCGCGTTTTTCGGTTGATTGAATGTATTAATTGATTTAATTTTCAATTAATTAATACACGTAATTTAAATGAACGAACAGTACTTTTGTTACTAACAATTACGAGAGAGAGAGAGAGAGAGAGAGAGAGTACATTGAATAATTAAAACATATTACATACGTCATTTTTAATTGAATGATTGTGCTACTAATTGTGATAAAACTTTTTCAGCGAAAAAAAAATTGGTTAAACATGTATAGTTCACACGCAAGAACCCGCGTACACTACATGTATTAGAATCATTAGGTTAAAATCATGCACTAGGTAAAGCTGTAGAAGCTCAGTGCAGTACTTTGGGAGGGTGTAGGAAGGTTTAAGAGCAGCGGTGTGGCAGCAGCGCGGCGGCGGGCGGTGGTGTCGGAATGATAAATTCGCGGCTAACAAAGTAGCGCATGGTGCGGTAGGTATACGGAGTTCGCGGGCGATGTAACGAGAGATTCCGCCAAGCAAGATTCGCGTGGCTCCGTGCCAAGCTTGCGGTGTCTACGTGTGTGTATATGTGTGTGTGTGTGTGTGTGTGTGTGTGTGTGTGTGTGTGTGTGTGTGCTCTATACCTTCTTTCAAGGAATTTATACGACAGATAATTCAATGTATGCGTGCTCGGCCACCAAATTTGTCCGTCGTGATTTCTCTGGTAGACTCTTATCGAAACACACACACGCTCACGCACACACACAAGGCATTTTCATGAGATTGCGCAATTACTTCTATTTATTTACTTTTGCCGTATATGCGAATAAAGTTACTTCGTTGCCATTCATATTTGTTCAACCACCGCGGAAGAGAGAGAGAGGGAGAGAGAGAGAGAGAGGGAGTTTGCTTCTAATTTCAAACTGGCCACGTACGTGTTTGTTGCAAACACAAACTTACTATTGGAAATTATAAATTGATAACTTTCATCGCGAGTCAATAAATACAACTCTCCAAATATTTCTTTTTTTTTTCCGGTCGTAAACGCGTAAATCAAACTTTGCATATTTTATTCGCTATAGCGTTCCACATCCATCCAGAGAGCCGCCAATAATTCATTCGCGCAATTGCAAATTAAAACGTTTGCATTGGAACCATATCAAAAATTAAATCCCATCGAGGCAGTAGGCAGGCAGGCAGGTAGGCAGCAGGAAAACGTATCGCTGTCAATCCGGCATACGAAGCCATCTATTTCCTGCTGAAAAACTCTGCATGAAAAATCGCCCCGACCGACGCAGAGACGTGCATACGTGTGCGCGCGGCTGCGCGTAGCTTAATAAATCGACGTTTGCTCTCATTGCCGAAGGTGCCTGCCCCGATAACCAAAAGAACTATACTGTTCGTTTCGTGTATACGGTTATTGATGAACGCTTCGACTACTCTCTCTATGTGTGCGTGTGTGTGTTTGTGTGTATGTGTGTTTCGTCGCGCAGTTTCTAATACACACACACACACACACACACACACACACACGACACTTGCTTCTATGTTTGTTTGGAGGCTTTGCTTTTTTTAGCGCTGTCTATCGACGTAGAAAAGAAAAAAAAAACATTAATTGTTCTATTCGAGATTATACGATTCGTTTAGCTCTGTTTGAATCGATAGAAAACTGATAATTTACGTTAAGAATTTCCGAAAAATGTTAAATAATCTGTCGATTTATCATGAATTAAAATTCAAACGCAGTGAATAATTTCATTTCACGTCGTCCACGAGTCAAACAAAATGATCTTTTGATTGAAGCAGCAGCACAACGTCGTCGCGCAGTAAAGTAATGGCAACAGCAGATTCATGATTACCGTAGAGCAAGTGCCGGTAGAATTGTTTGAGGCAACCTTGGCTGGCTGCTGCCGCTGCTGCTGCTGCTGCTGCTGTGGGATAGTTATTATTAAGGGCGAAGGAAGGAAAAGGAAGGTCTAAGCCCGCTGAGGATTATATTGCATCGTCGGTCGCTCGCTCGCTCGTCGTCATTGAGGTTTATAGTGCGTGCGCGTAACTAGAGTGAGATAAGTGCGAGAGAGCTGGGCTAAAGGCCTTTATTGCTGCAGAGCTCTGAGTGTCCCATATATCTCGCATCTTCCTCTCCTCGCCTCCCCCGAAGCAGCGCGCGCGCGAAATGGAAAGTACAAAGGGTTACGCTTTAAACGCATCGCTCGAGTGAATCTAACCCCGAGCTTTTATGTCCTCCAATTCGTCGTTTGCTTTTAAAACCCAACACTCTTTCTGGGTCGTCGGCGTCATCGTCGTAGGAGTAGTGTGTGTGTGTTCTCTTTTCTCGAAATCTCTGATCGGCAACGACCCACTTTAGTCTCTCGTTTTTGCGAATTAAATTGAAAGATTCTTCTTTTTTTTTTACCTTTGCCTAGCGAAGAAAATGAAATCAAGCTTTGGGAAAGGCTTCGAAATTAAATAAAGGGAAACCCGATACGTCGAATTATCGAGAGAAAAATGGTGGTCTTGGGAGCAAGAGAGCGTACAGTAGGGAGAAAGATTCGTTCTTTCGACAAGTCCCACGAGAGAAACGCGGAGAGAGTCGCATTAACCAATTGCGACGTCGTTCTCCCCGCGGCTACTTCCCTCGATGCTGCTCGTAGCAGCCTTTTTGCTTTTTCTCCTCTAGCAACCGACGACGACGACGACGACGACTAATCTCGATTGACGCAGTAAACTCGCTTGGTTCCTACTTTTAAGGCTTCTACGAAACTTTCGTCGCTGCAGTCCGTCCGGATTTCGATTTGACTTCCACTTTACTTCGATCGACTGACTGCCTTTACTAAATGGAATGGCACAGCAGTCGCAGCAGCTCCCTCAAGCAAGTTTATCTTCTTTTCCATTCTCTGACGCTGATTTCATTCGAAAAAAAAGGCATTTTTTTTTCATTCATTTCGCGAAAATCTGCGCGTTAAATCGGACATAGACTGAGCCGTGAAGTGTCGTGATAATCGTAAACGTTGTTTTACACTAATAACGCGCATGAGTCTCGCAGGAAACTGTCTGTCATTCGCTCGCGATTTGACGATTGCCAAGCCGAAACGTCAATTGCAACGGCGCGACGATACACACATACAAGCCGGGAGTTTCTAATAATTCGGCCATAGGCCAAAGATCATTTGGCCGTGCAATTCACTACCGACTGAAATCCGCGCGTTTACAAGTCACCCCCCTACCTCTCTCTCTCTCTCTGTACTGCCGATAGTCGGGTTTCGGGACGTATTAGCTCGGAACTAGCCTCGCGTAAATGTAAACTGCAGCGTTGCTGCTATTGCTTGCAAATGGAGAAACATCATCGACGCGCTCATGCACATGCGATACACACGCGAGCAGAACGAGCTGGTGGTCCTTTTTTCTGGCTTTCTGTAACGAGAGAGAGAGAGAGAGAGGACCTCTCGCGGGTATTTTAACGCGATTCCAATTTAACGACTGTCCATTTAGAGAAGCCAAGCCCGCGCGTTATACTATCCAGCGCTTTTTACGAGGCCTCGGCCCTGTGTATTTATATCCCTCGACGGGCTTTAATATCCCTTTATATTCGAGCGCGCGCGAGCTCTCTTGGTCATTATACCTCTCTCTCGCTTGATTTTCCACAGCACTGATGCTACTGCGAAACCTGCTCCTGCTGCTGCTGTGGCCGCGGTGCTGCACTTTTCCTCTCTTCCGAGCCATTTTTTTTTCATTTTTTTTTTCAGTTTAGCTTTCGTGCGGTTTACTACTGGGCCGCAACGTGAGCGCACGTTATACCCGCGAGTGTGTGTGTGTGTGTGTGTGTGTGTGTGTGTTTTTTCTGCCGCGGTGGCGTCGTCCGCGCGCTCGGAAATTTCGCCTGTTTGTGTGTTTGGCATTTTAAGTTCTGCCATCGTATTTTTTTTCGCGACCTCGTGTGTGTGTGTATTTTTTTTTTTGCCAGAGATTTCGTATACATGGCCATCATGTAGCGAGGATTAGTTGATTTTTTTTTTGTTTTTCGGTAAATCTCTCGCTGTGGCGTGTTTTTACGTATTTTTTTTTTTGCGGTGGAATTTTAGTTTGGAAATTATTTATGAGAAACCATATATGTCGATCAACGATGCGTATGTTACATTGAAGTTCGGTCCAATATTGCGTAATGGAAAACAGAAAGGCAATTATCACCAAATTAAATATTACCGTGCAGCACAATTTGCGTCACTGAATACAAATTAATTGAGCGCTGTGGAATCGAGCCTCTCATTACAATTACAAATAAATTAAACGACACGCTCGACTTGACCTGATATCTTCTTCGACGCTTTTCCGTTGTCAGGAGAGGAGGCGTGAGAGCAAAAATGATCGCTTCGATTAACGATCCACACGCCAGGCTCTCGATGATTGACGCGTGCGCCTCTTGACAAACGGCTCACTGATCCGCTTTCAAATAAATTTTCGCGTTCTCTTCTGTTTGCTCTCTCCGCGTGCACTATGGCGAAATGAAAAAGAAAAAAAACAAACGAATAATATTGCGGCGCGAGCTGTAAAAAAAAAAACGACGATGGAAAACTTATTGATGTATGACGCATTTTTTTTCTCTCTCGCTTTTTTTTTTCACGGTTATGTCTCGTTGCGGTATACAGTTATGGGAGGCACGTTTTTCCACTGACAGTTAAATATTTAGTAACTTTTAAATCGCTCGAATAAATGACGAGGCGACGTTGGGGGGTAAGGGGGAGGGGGCATTGAAATTGAATATTTTACCGTCCCGCATCGTTTTCGTTCGCGTTGTAAAGTTCCGCTTTACGATATAGCTCTGCTAGGCGTGAGAGCGAGAGAGAGTACTACCAACCCCTCCTTTTGTTTATATATTTTACAGGATACACGCAGATATTCGTGATTTGTGTATCTCGCGTTTTATCGCCCACGCGCGGTGAGGCATCGTCAAAATTTTCGTTCGGTCGTCAAAAACCATCTTACAACCCATGAGATTTATTCGAATAAACAAGAAAAATAAAATCGAAGATATACATATACCTGACGACGAACAGCGTTCGATATTCCAATCAGTCTGTCTCTTCGTTTAGTATGGAGAGCGTATCGCGACGTCAATCGATCACACACACACATGCATATACCCTGCGCTGTCTGAAATTTCACTAATTTACGTGGTGCTTTGATTCCGTTGCACGCGAAAAGTGGGTCGCCAGCTTGAAAAAAAAAACAGCAAAGGCAACACACCTCAAAAGGGATGGCGAAGGGAAAGGTGGCGCTATAACGCGCATTGACGTTTTGCCGATAATATCCTCGCGCGAGGGGCTCAATAATGTTGCCGCCACCACGGCGAAAGGTAAAAGAGTTAGGCCATCGGATATACCAGAGTAAACGAGTCAAAGGGCTTACATAGAAGGCTCCCTTAATAACGTGTAAGCTCTGTAAGCGAGGAGTAGCGTATGTTGCGGTAATTAATGTTTTGCGAGTCTTAGAAGCGTTGTGACGTTCATTATTGACGTACGCGCATCTCGCTCAGTGTTATATAAACGATAAAATCAATGAATATATTTGTGAACTGTTGTTGAAAAAGTTTTATTGAAAAAAAAAAACATAATACCGAGAATAAAAATCGACGTACGGACAGCCGTCGAAGAAAATACAAACATATAATACGAACAATTCGTAAGTGACACGGCTACTCGTACATCAGAAAAGTGCGAGAAAGCTGATATACATAGCAATTGTGAAAATGGCTCGCTCGTCGCACTCTCGCGAGGCAGGAGGCGATGAAGAGGGACATAGCGAGAGAGAAAAATTGCAAGTGGCGAAAAAGGTCCGACGGAAACGAGAAGGAAACGAGGAACGAAAGGCGACGGGATATTGAGTTGTATGCGCGGCAGGCGTTAGGCTCAAAAGGGGGCTGTGAAAGGAGAAAGGAAAAAGTCGAGAGGGATATCGACGACGCCATTTCAATATTAATTAACGTCCTGCTACTCTCTCTCTCTCGCTCTCCGGTAATGAGTCCTTTTATTTCTCTCATTTTCTTTCCCACTTTTATTACCACGACGACGTCGATTTTCCATTTGCGAGTATTACATGTAACTCTCGGTTCTGTGAATATACTTCTGGACTTTTATCGTTCCTTCGCAATTTGCCGTCAATTAGGAAGCTTCGTAATTAATGGTCCCACGGGTATAACGTTGAATTACGATGTAATAATTTATTGAAAATGTATATTTCTGGAATTTGTCTTTGAGGATTGAATTACATCCTAGGCATTCGCTAATTGACAATATATTTTCCAAAATATTCTCTCGTATAGTAAGTCAAACATATTTGCAATAAACCAAGCTCCACCCACGTCGCTGTGTTTGCGCATAACCAATATGCCATCACAGCATTGAGAGTTATACATTGCAAAGTAGACAGTAGTAGATAGGCAGTCAGCAGCAACATCGGAGGAGAGGAAACGTATAGAGTTATAAACTTTGCGAGCCAACTAGATCGCACACTGGCGGCCAACTAACCCATTTCTGGCATACGGCATCATCAGTATAGAGCTAGGGCGAACTTCTCATTTGCCTTCTCCCTTCGGTAATGCACGCGGGCGCGAGTGAGTGAAACTTTGTTCTGCTTTTTCCGGGCGCTCAACAGGTCACGTTACTACTGTCGCACGTTTTTCCTCCCGAAAAGAAAAAAAAAGAGAAAAGAGACGAGACCAAAGTGGATGTACGTGCGGGGTGCAAAACGTTTTCGACGAGGAAAGAGCTGCTGCTTTTTTTCTCTCTCTTCTTTCCTCTTCGCTGGGAAAAACTGTACTTTGTGCGATCGCTCGCGCGTGATACGACGGGAAAACCGCGCGCGCGCGTGGGGCTTGTATACACGCACGATCGAGCTTTTTGAAGAGCCGAGACATGAGTGCTGGATTTATTTTGCCTCTCGCTCGGATACTTTGCGCTCACTCAATTTGCCTTGTTTTCTTTTTTTTTCTGAGTTTTTTCGACGGTAAATTGCGGGAATTACTATCAAAAGTTAATAACGTAATTTTTCCGTTGAACTAAATCTTCAAAATAAGAAAAATATCACATTTCAATCAAAACGTTGTCGAGAAAAAAAAGTTTTGACAGTTAGAAACCCCCCGAAACCGAAGTAGAAAAAAAAGAGCATCGAAGTTTCACCGAGTCGAAAAGAGTAGAGAAAAGAGCAAGTGTCGGGACAAGTGAAACTCGACGGTTTTTCACAGACTTTCGGCATTGAGAGAGAGACCCCCAATGAGTTCTCGGGTCATTGCACAGGGCTAGCCTCGGAACATTGACTCTCGTCGGGGAAAACGAAGCCGAGAAATCAGGTGAAATGGGATTTTCGTCCAAATGCCGGATTCTCACGACTGCGCGCGGCATAGAGAAAGGCGAAAAAAACCTTTTTTTTCCCCTCGATCCCGATAATTGATGAAACGTTGGGAAAAGAGGCAAGGATTTTCGTAACTTTAGTCAATGCGAAAAAACAATCGTCATGATTAATCAGTATAAATCAAAAGACTCTCTGATCATTGCTAATTCTCACCATATTACAAATACAAGTCTACCAATCAATCCATCATAAACACGAATATTCAACTAGTACTTCAGCTCTAATGCAGTGCACAGCCAGCGGAGATATAGTATAGAGCTCTGGTGGGCGACAAAAAGGTGACCAAGCGCGCACAGAGAGTAGAAGCGTAAATCAGAGAGAGAGAGAGAGAGAGCTTTTCGCGGGAAACGAGGAGAGGAAAGCAACAGGCGGCGGCGGTGGCGCTGTCTCCATTAGAATTCCGAGTGGCTGCACTGCCGCGCAAGCTTTTGCTCTCTTGGCCGTCTCGACCGCTTGAACTCGCGCCAACTGTTTCCCCTCCCCTCCCATCTCTCTTTCTCTCTCGCACGCTCATCTGTATCTGCTTACCAGACTCAGCCAATTCTTTTGCTAGATTTTTTTTATGGCTATAGTGCCGAGAGCTTTCGCCTGGACCTGTTGAATTTTGCTGACATTCTCTCTTTCTCTCTGAATTGCTGGATTTTCGGTTAGGATTGTTGCGCTTTCTGGCTTTATGCATTGGCCACCTGTTAAAACTGCACGACGTTTTGTGAATATCGTCTGCGTGCGACAACGAATTGTGTGGAAATTAGTGTAAACTGCATTTCGCGAATCAATTTTCACCGTAATTGTCGAGGTTGAAGCGATAATGAGATGCAATTTCTGGGTCAGGTTAAGGCAAGGTGTCGATGACACTGTTCGCGATACGGCACGTCAAGCTACTGCCGCTAGAGCGTTAATCCGATTTTCATTGTTGACACGGTACATGTATACGCTCGAGTTGAGATTTAAACCGCATTCGAAACTCAGCTCTAACCAAAATCAGGCAGGCGCGTTTTGCGTGTTTAACCACCTCGTTAACGGCGAGATTGGCATTTCGCGATGATTATGAATGAGTATTTTTTTTTTCGAATTGGTTTACTTGCAAAATAGTTTGTAAAAAAAATCACGACGAATGAGCTTCAAGCAAACCGTAACTCACGTAATCTCTTAGCCAAAAAAAAGAGCTTAACGCGGGGGCGTCGTGCAAAAGAAGAGCCAAAAAACAAATTCTTCCATCCCCTTACACGCCGACTAATAAAGTCGCCCGAGTACGCGCGTACTCCGCAACTGGCGGCGTGGGAGGATAATAAAAACGTCCTTAACGAAGATCCTCTTCTCCGGCAAAGAGGAGAAGAAAAAAAAAACGTGCGTTCGCGCATGCCTTCCTAATAATTCAACGAGAGCCGGTTAAAGCTCGTATAAAAATGCAGACGAGCACGAGGTATGTGCTATATGCTTCTTCTTTTTTTTTTTTTTGTTCAACCCACGCGGCTCGCCGACGCGATGCTTTATATTTCTGTTTTCAAGCTACCACACGCGCGCTTCGCAAATATAATTTGGATTATTTGTTTTATGTATCGTGTAGTTTTGTATGTTGTAAGGGAATACTAAAATTTTTCGTGGAAATAGTTCGTTTTCCAATTCGATATTTGCCTATAAATCTCTCGCAATTTATTTACTTTTTTTTTCGATATCAATCACGTATATCAAAAAACTATAAAAAAAATAAATAATCGTCGATAGATCGAGTTCCCGTTTTCCACAAAGCCACATACGGTGTAAAAAACCGCAGTTAAAAAATCACTCAGAAAAGAAACGAAAAAAAAAAGGAAAAAGAAAGGAAAGTCGGATATTCCATTACAAACGCAAGCCCCATAAATCTCAAATATATAGCGTGTGTGAGCGAGTACGAACCCTCGTTTCTGCCCCGGCTTCTCTTCGTCTTTTTATTCCCATCGAGAGGCAGCAGCAGCAGCAGACAGCGACGTGGACACGTCGATCTCCGGCGAGCGTCCTTTTTTTAATCCCCTCGAGGCGCGAAAGATGAAACGGCACATCTCTCGAGGCGGCTGCTGCAGCAGCAGCACAATGAGCACTTTCCAGAGAGAGAGAGAGAGAGAGAGAGAGAGAGAGCTAGAGCTGCCTTCCGCCATTGCTCTTTTTTTTGTTGCTCTCTCTTCAAGCTTCGGACACCTTACAGTGTGTCGTGTGTCGCCTCTAAATATCGCTTGACCATGACTCGCCTTTACCCGCCCAATGATTGATGGCCCACCGATAGACTGCTAAACAGATTTCCCCCTCTTTCCTCTCCTTTTCAATTTATCGAAAATCCAACGAGCGCATTTATCATTGACTATACGCGTATACATAATGGGCATGGCATTCGACCAAGCGTGATATTGCGACGGATATAATAAAAAGTTAAATTTCGCGAGGAAAATAATCAAAGCGAGAGAGAGAGAGACAGAGAGTGACTATTTTACTAAGCCGAGGGCATAAATCACGAAATACAAAGTCGACGGTTGGTTGGGTGCGCGTACTTTTATTTTTCCTACAGCCGAGTGAATCGCCGTGCAAAGAGAGAGAACTAGCGATAATTGGTAAATCGCGCGAGCGGCGGCAGCAGATCCAACAGCGAAAACCAACGTCAATAAAACGTCGGTCGAGGGGGGGGGGGGGGGGGGGGTGGGGTATTTACTCATTTAAACGGTT
>JAWWMK010033804.1:0-13258 GCA_035047105.1 Galeopsomyia nigrocyanea
AAGGAGAGGGTGGGCAAGAGGATTGCGAAACTTTTGATGCTTCGTAGAGCCGCGTAACCCTAAAATTGAGAGCGTACTCTCAGTTTGAATTTTTGAAAAAACGCTACCAAATTACGACAGTTTTTTCGTGGAATTGGCCATATATACTGCTATATAATTGCTCCAAATTATTACCTTCATTATGAAGATTATCGCACACTGTATAGCTCTATCAAATAAACGATAATAATACATTTGCTCATTCGCTTTTTTTATACCGTATTAACAAGTTTCATAATTTTCCATATAAGTATGCGAGCTTTCCGTGCATAAATAAATTACCTCGTCAGCTCATTTATTGATCTTTTTATTTAGATCACTATTATTCATTTCTGCAGTTATAAAATTTAAGCTGAAGTTTTATCTAGCTCTGTTAACAATTGATAAATCGTCATATTTATCACTTAGCTTTTTTCCCAAGATAAATTTAGGGTTTTTACATGCATGCATAAAAAACAAGATCCTTGACAGCTGCGAATCAGATTAAATCTGTGAACGGTTGCTAATGCTGCTCTACCAAAATAATTTTTTTGACCTCGTTGTATACGTCAATCCAAACGACAAATTCACTTCTTTCTTTCAATAACATTTTACAATGACAATAAAAATGAAAGAAAAAAGCCATTTAATCGAGTACCAAATTGAATCATTTTCAGTTGATTAGATGATTTCCTGATTCGGTGGCAAGTAGCATGTTTATTTATTTATTTGCCAATTACAAGTAGCAACCTCTGATACCAGACCGGAGTATCTGCTATCCTACAGAAGAACCTTTTGTGCGATAGGGTTGGATACAGATTGTGCATACAGAATGTTAATACATATGCACGAGTATACATATAGATAGTTTATATAAATAGCACAATCAGTGTTATATTAAAACTAGTACATAAGTACGCTTAATTCTACATTATACTAAATACTAATACATACTAAAATTGCTTTAATTTGCAGTTCAAAAACCATTTCTGCATATCAAACATTTTTCTCAATCCATTTTTTTGAGTTTACTTTTATTTGTTTTTCTAGAATAATTTAAAGTTTTCAGTTCTCTAGGTAACAGATTGAATAGCTTTAGCGCAATAATGTACCAACTTTTTTGATAGATGGTTTTGTTTCATTTTGGTAATTGAATAGGTTTATCCGTCGTTCTGCTTTGCGAGTTTACGAATGTATAACTAAACTCCTCATAGTGATAAAGTAATGATTCAAGTACGAAAGCTTGCTTAATTTGCAACGGATAGTTGTGAGTAACAAAAGTGTTTTTACATATTATTTTCAATAGCTTGTCTTGTATATTCTGTAGTGGGGGTAGTACATTAGTTCCAGCACCCCCCATGCTACTATTCCATAGTTTATTATACCATAAAAGTGTGCATAAAAAACCATCATCATTGTTTTTGTGCTTGTAAACCTGCTTAATTTATAGAAAACAAAAATTAAGTATTTGACTTTATTCTTAATATAATTAATGTGGTTGGACCATTTCATATTATATTCTAAAATGAGGTCCAGATATTTATAAGACTCAACCTTCGAGAGAAGTTTATCATGTATTTAAGTTGTAGGTTTAAAGCGATCTGAAGAGGGCTAAAGGTGTGGTTTTTCAAAAAGAAGAAAAACACTCGAGCATATTTTTTGTATACAACGTTTCGTTAGCTAGTTCACTATCATCGTCAGGCTGTTTTTTTATTAAAAAATGCAAATGATGTTAAAAAGTTGATATAAGATTGAAAAATAACAAATTTATAATATAATTAATAATGTTAGTGAACTAGCTAACGAAACGTTCCACACAAAAAATATGCACCAGTGTTTTTCTTCTTTTTGAAAAACCACACCTTTAGCCCTCTAAGATCGCTTTAAACCTACAACTTATATACCATGGAGGGTAATCTTCAACAAACATTTATAATGTATTCTTATTATATTACAACATTTTGTGGTACACTATCCCTATAACTACCAATTGTCATGAACACTGTCTTTTCTATGTTTAACGATAATTTGTTATTAGTGAGCAAATTTATTACTTTTTCTAACAATAATGTTGACAAGATTTTTAAATTTGTCCACTCTCGCGTTTCACGTACGAGTTAAATATTCTGGCAACTACAACTCCTCTTCCACGTTATATAATAACAAAATAACTTCATGCACATGAAATTTGAACAATATAACTTGAAAATTATGAAAATGCTGAAGGTACACGATACACAAAACCAAATAATTAAAAAGAAAAACAAACGACTTCTTTCGTTTATTGAAAAAAATTAATTACAGTACAGTAACTCCCACATTTACGCAAATAAAAAACCACACTGGTATTACATGAGTAATAATATACATCTAATTTGAACGAGATATCTTAACAATTATGGAAATGTCAAGTGTACACGGCATACAAAACAAAACGATCAAAAATCGGCAGAACGACTTTACACTTATTTTACATAAATGTTACTATACTGTAATTGCCACAATAACGAAAATAAAAAAACACACGTATTACCGAAAAAATCATATTAAATTTGAACAAAATATTTTGAAAATTGTGGAAATGTCAGAGTTACACGACCACACAAAAAAAACGCTTAAATATACTGCGTAAACGGACAAGTCAAAAATTTGATTTTGAAAGGTTCTCATTAATTGAAATAAAGTAGTAAATCAGAATAATAATTCGTTCTAAATAGATGTAGTATGTTTGGATCTTACAATTGAAAAAAAATTGATTATCTACACAAGAATAAAAAAATTACGGACAAAATAGAAAATTTGTTTTGCAATCACCGCCTCTTGCTTATATTTTAAATTTTAAATTTCAATGTGTGCAACTTTCAAATTCTACTTGAATTCTTATATATTTTCCTCAAATATTGCTTGTAAAATGTTAGAATGCATTATTTGAGATTCCATGACAATAAGATTATTTAGAATCTAAGAAACGCATTCTATCTTTTTTCGCTCGGTTTTACAAGCAAAATTTAGAGCAACATGAAAGTTACGAGTAGAATTTGCATTAAAAGCTAAACGTCGTATTAAAATTACAAAATTAAGTTGGCAAATGCTCACGAAACCCCGAATCGAAATTTGTAAAACCTCGTCTGTGTCCATTTGATTCCAATCGATCGATAATACGCATGAGCAACAGTACTTCCGAAATTCCCCTCACATGTCTTTTGTGAGTCCCTTTTTACCTTAAGAAAGGCCATTCTTTTCAAAGGTGAGAATTTCAAGGTCGCAATAGTTTGCAGGCCTACAAAAATATCGTGTTGATTTTCATGAAATGTGATTGTTATAGTCGACTATGAACTTCATAGGTACGTGTGGACAGGGAACTGGTTTTTAATGGGTCAATAATTATTTATGAGTAAATATGTGAACATGCTTGAGCGTGAAGTGTTTAAGCGATGAAAACCGTTATTGTTGTACTATTATGTAATCTATCGTGCGAATTGAATAATTTTTCTAGTCTATTAGCAATATGAGTCGTGTTCCAGAGGACGAGAATATACAATGTTTACAGCTTCAAGAATTGAGAAAATAAATGCCTTTTAGATAATAGAAGATTACAACCCTCCAGTTTATGAATTGCCAAACATTCCATTGTTCGCCTGCTGTAATGATAAATTTCTCATGAATCTCATAGAGCGTGCCGAGCACCAAAGTAGGTAAGTTTAAGGCTATGAATCTTTCCATTCGTATAGAAAAAAAAATCAATAAATCATCAGCGGCATTGTGCGGTCCATGTCAATGTCGGTAAGTCGAGACTTAGGAGGATTCTTTCTTGCCTGCGCGCCACATCTGCTCTCGCGGTGCACGCATCAATGTACAGAATGCATGCGCGGACGACCCACAAGACTTATAGTTTTGCATCTGCCGCTAGAAACTCTTTTTTGTTTGTTTGTCGTGTGCTATGAGAAAAATTTGCATAGCCTATTCACCCGAGCGATTCGGCTTACTGCATGAAGATGTCTGTATCTAAAATTTGAATCGTGACCGTTATAACCATTCGTGGATTCAATGCAAAATAATTTTTACGACGATTTTCACTCAAATCCATACACGAATACACGAAAATAGCAGGATCGCTCGTTTCGAAGTCAATGCCCTCTGTAAAAAAACCGTTTTCATTCTTGTAGCGAGATGCAGTAAGAATAAATTGCTAAACGGTAACTTAGGGGATGAATTATGTACAAATAGGTACGTGTAAAATGGTATGCATCTTAAAAATGTTGAGAAACGACGTACAAGATGAATCGATACGGATGTTTGATGTTGGATGATAGCTAAACAATGATAGGTCAAATAATTGGCGCAGTGCAATAAATTAGCGCTTAGCATTGGCTGCGTGCGGAGGCAGCAGCGTAGAGTTATTAAAGCTGTCTAAGCAGAAACGGTATATGGTATATATGGCAAGAGCTGAGAAATGCGAGCAGAGAGAGAGAGAGAGAGAGAGAGAGAGAGCGGCTGCAGCGCGCGTGGTGTAGGCGCGCGCAAGGTGCGCGCATACGAAAAATTTATTGCAGCAGGAAATTATATATAGCCGCGTGCAGTTCGAGCGCGTTAGAGGGCCAAAAGTTGTTGTCGGAAGAAATGTTTTCGGCCTAGCGATCTTAGACGATTCGCGCGCTCGCGCTCGCGCTGACGGCCTAATGAACAGTTGGTCCTTATATTGGATATGGTTGAAACTTAGTATAGTAGTAGTTGCGTTGCACTCCAACGGTATATATGTATACATACACACGCTTGCTTGCGGCAGCTGGCTCCGACACTCACGCACGCGCCTCACTTTTTCCCCCTATACTGACTAATCCCATTCTCCCTCCCGTGAGCTCCCTTTTCGCTCTCTCTTTTTTTCCAGCAGCTATACTTTTTTCCCTATACCATGTTCTAATCCAATACTCGTTTTTATACTCCTGCGCAAGAAATTGTGCCATATGCATTTTCCCGACTGTGGTATTCAAATCCGATTTTCCAAAAGTGAATTATGTATTCACTCTCGAGGACGTTTCCCAATACAGAATTGTTACTATCGGCTTCTTTTTTTTATAGTAATCGTTAACAATGATACGCGGCATAGATCTTATACGCTTGTTAATCTGCAACCTTTCAGGCAGCTCACGCTGATGCAAAGAACCCCTGAAAACGTGACCCCTCGATGTCGCCTGTAAGTAGTACATAAAAAAAACTCGCGATAGGCAAAAGCCTCAGCCGGCGAAGAAATGCACGAGCGGCGTGGCAAATCCTTATACGCGAGGCAAAAACGCCGGATCGCGACTCGAAGTAGAAAAAAAAAAGAAAGCGTTCGCGCATGGATGGTGTAGTTTTTTTTTTTGTTCTCTGGGTACCCTAAAAAAGAGGGAGAGTCATCGCGCATCTCTCTGGGACAGCTGCAATTGTTGTGAGTACACGCAAACCCGAGCTACCTCGACTAAGTACCAAGGTCTTGCGCGAAGTTTTGGGCTTTCGATAGTGAACACTGAAGAGATTCGCTGCGTGTATGTATATACTAGTCCCATTGTCATATACGGAAGCCGGCGGCGTATATACACGATGAAATCAGAGGAAAAAAAAAGATTTGCCGCTTGGCGCGTACAAAGGGATGGGATCATGCGCGGAGGATCCGGGCGACGCGACGAAATTTTAAGTTGAAGGGCTGCTGCACTATATGTATATATGTGGGATATACGTTATGTGTGCCGCGCTGCTGCTGCCTTTCCTTTTTTTCTCTCTTATTCTCCTTTTTTTTCCTTCCTCCCTCTTACATTCTGGCTGTGTTTGTGCGTTTGTGAGCTGCTGCGTTCAAGGATATAACGTATACCCTCGCCTACTGCCCCGGCAATCAATCCTCGCGCACCGCTCTCTGCTGCTCTCTAACCTTTCTATACAGGCTCCTGTATACCTATACTTACACATACGTGTATATAGCGGTCTATATGGGTGTTGTACGTGCACGCTCACATCCTTTCTTCAGAGTAGGAGGCATCTAGTTTTACATCAAAGCTTCTAGGATGTTCATAGGCATTTTCGACTCTATTCAAACCACGCGAATATAATGTGGTTCGATCGATTCTTTTTTTATTTGTATTTTTCCACAAATGGAATAATTGATATAACGTTCTATTGTCAATCTGTCAGGGGTAGTTCCCGATGAGACATCGCTCGTATATTACGCTTGTATTATTTTTTCAACACATCCAGGGTTTTCTGCACTTCATACAATTTCTTCGTTACAATCGACAAGAAAAAGAAAAACACGGAAAATGAAAGAAATTTCTGGTTTAAACATTATCTTTTTAAATAACGGATTGTGCCTAGTTCTACTGCTAAGAAAAAATACGTTTTCATAATATAGATGGATCAACGAACAGAGTTTCATAACTAAACACGTACGCTGCCGTTTTTATTGTTTCTAAAATTTAGAATGTCTTTATATACGATTCGAATTATACCAATTATTAATAAAACATATGTAAATCATAAAAGCTTTCATTTCTTTACCGCAGATACGATCGAATCAATTAGTTATTGTTTTTGGATGTTATAAAAATTTTCAACTAAATACATTCGATCTTTATTTATATTATCGTTTTTCTGTATTCAAGGTCTCAACTGAATCAGAAAACCAAACAAAGAGCTTTACGGGTTTGCTTATGTTACGCCAAACAAAATTTCATGTGATTTTCAAACTTAAAATATTTTTATTCAACAATTTAATAAAGATGATGGTTAATCTGAAGAATATATTTGTAACGGATATTTATATATACCGTCGAGTTCTCTTGCGGCAAATAACTGTTTAGTTATAAACAAATTACGTAAAAATAATGTAAATCGGCAAAGGAAACATGTAATATATATTATTGCCTTCGAATATCAATGCTGAAACAGATAAAAACCACTGTTATCTTGATTATTACTCGAGTATCCGAATGGATTTGGCTTGTACAAAGTACGCTCGATATTCGCAATATACGCGTATATGGGTAACTTGCATTCTACTCCCTGCCCGTATAAGGGGCAGGTTCTGGTTTTGTGAGCGTACACGAGTGCGCAAAAGTAAAGCGTAAAAATGGCGACATCTCGGTTCTGCAAAATTACGAATTACTTTAAAATTTTTTATAGATTTTTTCTTATATTTTCGTTATTTTTTATATCTGATTAAGTACTTTATAATATTAAAAATCGATAGTATGGAGGGATCATTGCTCTTTTGTTAAATCATTGAAATTGCAATAATTTCATATTATTCATAAAGAAACAATGAATGATATTTTGCAATTGTGAAAAAGAAAATTTTTCTTCTAACGAAAATGAAAACAAAAATTATTTTGCATCCAAGTGATATATTATATACAGACGTTCATCGCGAGTAACTGAATGTTGTATCAGCCTTGCTTCATCAGTTTAATCAATATAACTGTTTAAATTTTAAAAGAGATTATGTTTTAAACATTTATGTTTAGAAATATTTATCTTATGTGAGCTTGTGCTCGAATCATCGCAAGCAAATGTAAATTGCATATTAATGCATATTATATATTTAAAAGCTGCAGTTTCAAAGTTTCAAGGATCATGGATGCCCAACTTCAACACATTATATATGTCAAACAAATTATATTAGGTATATCTATATATGTACTAAGAAGAGTACCACTAACAAGAGGAGGCCACACCTCCGGGTCATGGATTTTGTTTAAACTTGGCCAGAAGCCTTCTTTGGTATAGAAGTAGAAGTCCCTTGCAGGATTCTGTCCCACGGCCCTTTGTTCGGGAGTTATCGGGACTTATATCTGATAGATTAAAAAATAGAGTTTCTATGTAAATCGAAATAACTCTTGAAATGTTAAGTCTATTGTCATTTTAGGCTTACCAATAATAAGCTTAGATCAAATCCTTCCGTTTAAACAAATTTTTATCAAAAAATTTCAATCCGTTCGTAAGTTGTGTCGCGATGAAGATTTTCAAAATAATCTAGCACTTTTGGATTTTTTTTTTAAATTTTATTAAGTATTTTGAATGAAAAATTCTAGTCGACACACCTTACGAATGGATTGGAATTTTTTTTAACAAAATTTGTTATAAACAGAACGATTTGATCTCACCTTTCTATTGATAACTCTAAAATTACGATGGACTCAATATTTCAAGAGTTATTTTGATTTATATAGGGACTTTATTTTCCAATCTATCAGACATAAGTCCCGATAACTCCTGAACAAAGGCCCATGGGATAGAATCCTTAAAAAAAACTTTCATTTCTACACAAACGAAGACCACTGACCAAGTTTAAACAAAATCAATGACCCGGAGGGTGTGGTCTCCCCCTGTAAGACTTCAAACAGCCATAACTTTTTACCCCGAGCGAATTTTTTAACATACGTGACTTCATTCGAAAGCTGCCCGTTTACCCTTTAAAATGATGCCTCGCACGATCAGTTATAATATTTATTTTTTAATATTTAACCCAAGTTATCACACTTTGAATGAAAACACTTTATATTTTTGGCGTAAAAAAGTGAGTGTACCTAATACCGCCATTTTAAGAAAAAAGTATTTTGGCGGATGAAAATATTGTTTGGATACTGAAAAGTAACTTTCGGTGTCAACATTTATTACGAAGACTTTCTATTTTCATACGATAAATTATATGGCAATGTCTTAATTATTAATAAAGATTGGTTCTAAAAACGAACGAGGAATTAACTATTACATGTTGATAATTGGTCGAAATGAATTTTTTTCGACTACTTTTACATTTACATATCCATATTTAAGCAAATAAATTAAAAAGGTAAAAAAAATCGTGATTGAAATTTTTACCCATCGTTTATATAGGATTTTCGAAAGTGGCGGTATTAGGTTCAATTGAATGAAAATAGCAGCTGGGGCAAAATTTGGCTTATCTACGCACGAAAAAATTTTCTAATGAGTGCTTTTGAAAGGGTAAAGGAAGACGAATCGAATGGTGTGTCACAGTTTTATATACTTAGATATTATATATATATATATATATGCTAGCTGAAATGAGTGGTATATGTACACAGGAAATTCAGAGAGTTAGGAAATGTGCGCGCGTAAAGCGAATTCCGTATTCGGAGATGATTTAGCGTCACCTTTTAGGCATATTTTATATAAATAAACTTTTTTTTATCTTATTGATATAAAGATAAATGTTATTCTAGTGATGTCGTAAGATATTCTAAATTACTTAACTTTTAATTTTATTAAACCCTCTGGAGTTCTTTTTAAAAAATAACAACTAAAAATATTAATTTTATTATAAGTAAGGTAGGTGTACCTAATATGGGACTATTTTGCGCAAATAGCTGTATCTTTTTATCGTGAATGAATTTTTCAACGTGCGGGGCATCATTTTAAAGCTTATGAAAGCAGCTTCGAAATGAGCCATCGCGTGATTTTTTTTTGATGAATTCTAGCCTGATTTATAGCACTTTGAATGTAACTACTTTCTTGTGTAAAAAGACAGTGTACCCAATATGGGGCTATTTGAGAAAAGAACGTTTTTACGTATAAAACTCATGTGTGACACGTATGAGTAAGTTAAAAAATCAAGATTTATTACTTTTTAAGTATTATAAGCTATTTAGTACGATGTGACAATGTTACAGTTACATATAAACATTAATTTCAAAAAATATAACGAAAATCGAAATTCTATCATTGACGAGTGGAATAAGTAAATTTATTTTGACTAACTGTCAAGTTTTGTCTCAAGTTACTCACAGAAATTCAAAACTGGAACTTGGAAAAAACTTAATGTGGTGTTTTTTCATAATCCATTAATAATAATTAATTAACCTAATAATTAACCTAATAATTAACCTAATAATTAATTAATAATTAACCTTAATTAACCTAATAATTTTCGTTATAGTCCCATATTGGGTACAACCGACAGCAACCAACAGACAAAAGTAATTCGAACGGCATTTGGCTTATTTACACACTAGAAAATGTCTGATGAGTGATTTTGAAAGGGTAAAAGAAGACGAATCAAATTGTGTATCGCAGATTTATGCTAAAATATATGAAACCACTTGAAAAAATAAATATTTAGCTACATGAAATTGAATGAGGTCGACGACTTGCTTGTCTAAACACACAAAATCGCTGTTGGAAAACAGATTTAGCGTTCGGGGGTAATTCACATCTATGGAACTTTCATTATTTGATGGTACAAACATAATGTCACAGTTTAGCACTGTCAAAGCATCGCGAACATATCAAAACCGACGATAGTCTCATATTGATTATAGTCCCATATTGGCTACACCTACCTTAGCTGGAAAATTTTGTGGTCTAAGCACAGAACGGTTGCTGCAAAACCGATTTCGTCTTTGGGGATGATTTGAACCTATGGAACTTTCATTATTTGATTGTACGAACATAATTCCACAGCGCCATACCGGTATAACATGCGTAAACGCAAAATCTAAGCAATAATCCCATATTGGGTACACCTACCTTATAATGAAAAGAATTGCCCACCAAATAATCATTCTTTCAGTTCCAGTTTTTTGGAATACAAATGAAGAACAAATAATCTTACTAAGTGCTTTAATAATGTACGTACATAATTTTTGAATTGTGATTTGAAAGTTAACTAACACGAGTGTAGAATAATATCAAGTAAATTTTGTTCTTATCGTGGAAAAAAATTTTCCGCACGTGTTTGTGGTATTAATAAAATATCTAATACTGAAGAATATATGCACTACCCCTAATGAAGTGAAATATCGGAAAATAAAAGTCAATATAAGTGCAATAACAATTATGATTATGACAATGATTAGTTGAATAAAAATCATCCAATATATACATCTATAGGCCGATGTAGGCATACCGTGTGATAGAAAACGTGTTAAATAAGATCATTAATAACACTTTGTCATTTTTACTAATAGCTTGAAATTCACATTAAAATCGAAATATTTGCAAAAAATTGATTTTGTAAAACTAGTTATAGTGATCAAAATTATTATATCATGATGTGACACTGTCTCCTCTATTCATATTACGTACGAAGGTCTTTGTTATTGCACATTTGAGAATTGTCAACAATTTTTTTGACCACTATGCATGACGATTAATGATTACAAAAAATAAAAAACCTCTTCAATAAAAAAAATGAGTCCAATGTCGATTGGTGAAGTTTTACCGCGTCTATATAGTACTATATTCTTCACTCTCTATCTATATTTTTTAATAGTTGTTGGGCGCAGTGTATGATTTTACCATTTTCTATGAATACATAGAGATTTATTAATATTTTTTCTGTAATTAGTAATCATTCTGTATATAAATTGAATGTTTTTATCATTTGTAAGTTTCGAAATTTCCTTTCCAGAATACTATGCTAATGTAAAATATAGGGGAGAGTATAGGAAAAATGGCCAGAGTGCGTAAAACAACCATCCCCTTGCTTTCAATGAAGAGTGCCAACGTATACGTATATAGGACATGGTTTTTTTTATCGCCTTTAGAACATACTCCTGACTACTATGTAATGCGTTGTTCGCCATTGCAAGCATGATTCAGGAATTTTTATGAGCATTGAAAGTTGTACGTAACTTTAAACTTTACATATATAACTTTGAGCTTTTGTTTACAGAAAATATTTCAATAATGTATTGTAACGTGGCGTAGAGAAAGTGTGGTAGGCATACACCACTTTACAGTACAAAGAATCGAAATTAATTATATCTCAAGAAATAGTGAATGGCCCACTGCATTTTATTTAAATTCAAAATTTTACAAATCTTCAAATTTTTAATAATTTTTCTTTGTACTCAATCAGGTCATTCCTGTACAACCTTCAAACAATAGATTTTTAGTTTTAAAATAACTTACACCATATTAAAATGAATATTTTTTATGTTATAATATAGAAAGTGAACTTAAAAAAAGCCAATAGACTCAAGTATAACGAGATAACTAATAACATCTACATAGTTGAGTGCATAAACCCTCAGCTCAATGTACACAATTCTACGGTTACAGAAAGCGCAATGCTAATTTGAAATACGCACTTGAATGTATATGCGGTATTATCTGCATGCGTGGGCAATGCAACTTGTTGATGATATAAAGTGCATTGCTCGCGCGTGGCATGCAGTGGGGGTTTTGGAGAACCCTTCCCGAGAATTTCGCGAGCGCTCGCTATTGGCAAGAAGTGTGACGGGGAGAGGGAAAGGGAGGAAGAGTCGCGAGTGCGACTTTCGCTCTCTCGGCAGCAACTGGTAGTGGGAGGCAATGCACTTTACTCGTGGCACGTGCTCGTGCGCAGCCAGCTCTGCCCTCCACGTTGCATCGGACATTTGTACGCTCTCTCTCTCTGTACCGCAGCAATGCCGTCGTACTACACTTGTATTGCATCCTCCACCTCGCTGCATTTTCTACAGAATTTTAGCCAAGTTACCTACTTCGTTACGAATCACTGTTAACATTTTTGCAAGTTCCAAAGTCTCTTTTGGATGGCATTTCATTATCGTATTCTACATTGTATTGACGGCTTATGCGTTGACGCATCACTTCTGTTTTTCTGCATATACTGCAGTATCCAAAGATTTTACCAATGATTATTACTTTCATTTATCTGAAATATAGGTTTGATCATTTTACAACAGAGCAAAGAATGAATATTTCATCTCTTTTATTCCATGCATCTTTCATTTTATATGTACCTCCACGAGATTTAACAAAAATATCACATTTATAATCGATATATTGATCAATTATCCATAAAATTCAATTTGAATTTAAAAGAAAGTTTATAACTTTTATAGCGAAGCAATTTAGACGGTTTCTCAATATGTTGGGTATTTTATCTCAAAATTGAAAGTAAGTCAAGAAAAATAAGCCAGTGCGATTATAGTGGAAAGAAAACGTGCAATAAAGATTTTGAAACGAATAACTTTTCTTGTAAATAAATGATCTTGCACTTTACTAAATCTCTGATGTGTACTATTCTATCAAAAATTCGAAGAAATTTTGATGTCACTTATGTATTTTTTTTTATCGATTGCACCAATCGATTTATTAATTGAATTAACATGACACGTTAATTGAGAAATATGTGGTTGCGATATGCGGCGTCGAAGAGTAAAACATAGAAAAAATGAACGTGTCGTGGGACACGCGGTGGGAACGAAGTTCCTTTCGACAATTTTTGTTTAATGTTATTTATACA
>JAWWMK010033815.1:0-13257 GCA_035047105.1 Galeopsomyia nigrocyanea
ACCGGATCATTATCAGAATAATGTCTCGAGCACATTTTGACGGCAACAGATGCCAATTGCAATTGTAAATTTCTCGAAAAAATTCTGCGCTCTAAACGACAGCCCGTAAGAAACTTAAATCAGTAAAATTAACGTTACAAAAATATAAACAATGAAAACTTACGTTCGAGGTTAAAGTTTCAGTTGCAATACAATAAACGAACATGTGCAGCAGCATGTTCATCAATGATGCCGCGAGTGAAAATATTTGAACGAGCGGTGGACTTTCTTTCAGTGACTAGAATTAGAAATAAATATAACACAATCACAAAAAATCTAGTTTTTATATCTATGGGAAATACATACTTGTATGGCTCCGAAACCAACGCAGCAAATAGTGACAGACAAACCAAGTGCGTGCGCCAGGATTAACAAGTTGAACGATTTTTCAATCACAAGTACAAATCTAGATATCACGAAATTGCATCGACATTTACACAAATATGCATCATTCAAAGTTTTACAAAAACGTATAAACTCACTCAAGAAGATAAATATGAAATTCCACTACCTCCTGGATTTTTGACTTGAGCAAAAACAGTTGACTTCTCTTATATTCACGATTTGGCGCCGAAGCAACTACAAAGTCTAATAATCTAGCCATCCTCGCAGCTAAAATCTCACATTGACCACTCGCATGAAAAACGAGAACCCCGAAAAAATTGTCCGCTGCGGAAAATGAAGAGGCGGCGAAGACAAGGGCGATGAGTTGCGTGAGATACGTAATTTCGAAAGCTGGCGATTTGGTGAAGTCGTACGGGTAGAAACTCTGTAATGGAAAGAAACGCTTCTCGTGGAGATCCGTGATATTGTTGACGATGCGTATGCTAAGATTGAAAAACGGCGAAGCTATGAAGAAATTCATATTGGCGGACATTATTGCGTAGCCACTCATGGTGAATAAACGTCCGCGTTGGGCTTGCTTTATCATCACTTTCTGCTCCCATATGCTCCGTTTGCTGGACCAGTCAGCAGTGATCCAGCTGATTAATGGCTTGAAGACTAGTAAAATGTAGTTTGGTAAAAAGCATAATTGCAATGTATAATGGCATGATTATTAGTGCATTTTTAAGGAGACTGCAATATATTGAGTGTGAAAAATTAAATGTCTTTTTCGTAGTGTAAAACATGTATTCTTATGCAGATATTATCGTAAAATATTTTTCATATGGAAGTGCTCTATTTCGTGAAGAAAATTTTAGTACTATACATTGGAGTAGAAGACAAATCGTTTTTCAGTATTTTTCAGAATTCTTTTATTTCCACGGAATTTTATCCTTTTTTGTAACTTTGTTATTTATACCGTTAAATATACGAGTGTAATAGATCGTGTGTTAAAAACAGTATATAACTGAAGATTAAGCAAAGCTAAAATAAAAAATAATGCGCTTTTTGAATAAAAATTTTCTTGTTCCCTGAAGTTTGGGATTGTGCATAGTACTGACTTTAATAAATTTGGTGTTATTAATGGCATTGTTTTTGTAGGATATGTAGTGAATTTGACGAGAGTTTAATTCCAAGTTTCATTAAAACCATTTGTATGCTACGACGAAGAAGATTTCTAATTATCATTGTTTAACTTAATGTGGTCATTTTAAGATTATTGCAGGTGAACTTTTTCAGTGCAAACGTTGAGTCAGTTATAAAAAAATCGTTATTCGTTAGTGCATTCACTTAAAGAAAATAGAAGTACATTGACAATTCTTACCGATTCTTGCAAAAGATGTTTTCTGATTTTGTTGCAAGTTTAATAAATTAAAAACCAATAACTAGAATATTGCAAGTGTACGTAAAAAAACTCTGTAGTGATAGGATTTGTGGTATATGAAGTAAGATACATATATGTTATATGCCCGGAAGAGCATTTAAACTCGAAGAACAACATAGATTACCTCGTCGATTATACCAGATGAAAAAAAGTTTGGCTGTGGCAACAGAACACGCGGAAATCGTACTGACATTATCAACAAATAGAGGTAGCTCATGACGAACCAGCATAAGCGCATACATCTGTGGCAAGAAAAAGCAGAAAAATATCCATAGAGACATAAATGGCACCCGCAAGCTTCTACCAATGTTATCTTCATCTTGACACGGCCAAACGCCGATAACGTTGAGAATCAAGCGGTTCAAGTTGAAAGCCCAATCGAAGTTTTTACTCATCTCTTCTTTATTGTGGGCAATCATTTTTTTCTTCCCAAGTTGCACGCAATTTGATTACTTTGTTTATGGGACCATCAAAATGGTTTTTGTACAGTGAAGAAATATAATATTTTTGTCTATACAGCGTTGAAACAATAATAGATTTTCTTATTGAAAATTTATTAAAACTATTAAACTAATATTGTTTAATTTTGTTAAATATTATTTGATTTTACTAAAATATTATTTGATTTTACTAAAATATTATTTGATTTTACTACTTGCAACTGATTTGTTGCACTTCCAGAACGTACTAGCGAGAAAAGTCAAAGGAGGCGTCCGTGAAGAGCGACAAAGTCGGTAGTGGTGGTTGATTCGCGCCAAGGTGGGAGAAAGAAATCCAGCAAATAACAGTATTGCGTTCCCTCCCACTTACACAGTAGAGTTTATTCAATAATAATATATGAGCCCATCAATTTATGATGAGCAAGATATACCTTTTTAACCCTACTGGCGAGAATTATTAAAGAGGCGTATAAATTATGTAAAGCGACATAGCTTGTGGCAATGGTTGACGCACGAAGATAGGAGGAGTAAATCCAGCAAATAATAATGTTACAATCCCTTCTACTGTTTCCTATGATTTATTCAATATAATATTGATCAATCTCTAGCGCTTGAATGAGCAAGTTGAGTTTATGGCGCCTGCTTTTATTTTTCGAGTCCCCTCTAAAACTTGTCAACTTTCGTTTACGTGAAATATAGTGATATGTCATTAAAAATACGCAATCAGCGAAAAATTAATTAAAAACGTACTTTATAGCTAAAAATAATACATTCTATGGTTAAGTGACGAATATGGCATTGCAATTAATCAGTGTCTTTTTGCAAAAATGAGTGAGATACATTAACTTATGCTAAAGTTGGGAAAATTAGTGAATTTTAATTGCTTATCGACACCAAGTAAGTTAATTGTGAAAACATTTATATGAGGATAATTATTAAAAATGAGCAATAAGTGTTACAAAATAAGTTACATTTTCTTCCAAATGAATTGCTTTGCTAGATACTATTTGGTCTAGGTCATCATAACCGTCGCTCATATGATCGAACAGTCTAGTAAGTTTTATAGATAGTATTTCACATTGGTCGGCTACGTGCAAACCAAAAGCCGCGGAAAAGCAATCGGTATCAGAGAGAGCGATCAAGCGGCAAAGATAGCAACAATAAATTGCAAGGCGTGAGTCAATTCAAAAGGTATCCATAAAAGAAACTAAGTTAAAGCCCTTTCATAAACCAAGATTCAAGAAGTACAACGAATCTTCTAAGGCCAACATCACATTCATTTCTTTGGAATGATTTAGAAGATTCTGAAGGTGGTAAGTTTTATTCTGTTTTTTTTTCTAATTTCTTTCATTTCCTTAAACAAAATTAATTTTTAAGAACCTTGTAATGAGAATAAGAACGCATTTCTCGAAGTTATCCAGTTGATTGGAGAAGTGGACCGTAGAATGAGTTGAGTTTTCTGTTTCCTGGACGCATTTGAATCCAGCTCCAACAATAAGCTCGTCAATAAGCTCAAGTTCTGTTACTTGCAAGAAATAATTTCTTACACTTAATTTTTTCCGCCACTTCAGAATCTTCAATCCTCGGGACAATGTTAAAAACCAACGCTTGATAGAGATGATACGTCACTTCTATTTCGCAGCTGAAAACTGGGATTTAGTAATGATCAGAAGGCAAATAAAGATCATATATGGTATTTAGCATATATCAGTTGGATTTTGGAACATGGTCGTCTCCTGGTTTGATATTTTATTGTAGTTTCATAGCTTTTTTTTTTCATTTTTTTCTTACACGGAGCGTCTTGTATTGCCTTTTGCGTTAATCGTAGATTGTCCCTGTAAAACTCGCAACCAAAATTAGATCTCACGTAGCGGCGTCACTCACAGCAGTCGGGCCGAAGTCGCAACCGCAGCCGTGCAACTTCTCTCGCACCGCAGAACGGGCTCTGTTATTATCACCACCTCTTTGGGCCCGATGCAGAGCGATGCCACAAGCCCGGCACAGTTCGGCAGCTCTTCAACTAGGGAAACTGAGCTCGCTGCCGATAATCCAGGCGCACTGCCCTCAAAGGGAGCACTCTGCACATCACGGATAAAAGATTTACGCTCCGATGTCTCGCTATTGCCCCATTCGACAATACGCAACTCATCGGAGCCCCTCATCAAGAAAGGGACCATCTTGACAGCAACAAACATGTCCCCCATTGTAACGCAAGGGCGCACCATTCTCTCGTTCAACTTCGAGCTTCGTAGATTGCACCTGACCTTTAATAATCGCTCGGGGAACCATCATCGGCTCAGACTTCTTGGCTCCCGCAGGCCTTCTCGTAAACCTTCAGAAATTGTGCTTGATTGACTCGACCGTCTCACATGCCAGCTCGAGCCTGTGCAGTCGCTGGATACTCCGTGGCTATCCTCGAGAACCCAGCAATCTCGCGTCTAAGAAACAATGCGACGCTCTGCTCGCCGAGTTTGCTGAAATCATCAAATCCAGCAGCCGCAGGGTCACTCTCAACGTCACTCCTGTCACCCACTACCCACACACCATCAAGCTTGCAGTATATTCTTTCGACCTCTGCAAGGTGAGCGCTTCATGGTAGCCAAAAAAGCCGCCAAGAAGCTATTGGACCGAGGCATCGAGCGTCTTTCTTCCAGACGAGCCATCCCCATTCACCTGGTGAAAAAAGAAGATGACACTTACCTCATCATAGGCGACTACCGTCGTCTCAGCGCCATCACGGAACCAGACCGCTACCCACTACCGGTCGTCGAGGACCTTCTACACGGCTACTATGGTGGTATCGTGTTTCCCGTAATCGACCTGGAGAAGGCTTTCTACCAGGTTTCCATGGCTTAAGAGGACATCGCCAAAACTGCCGTCATAACGCCTTTTGGTCTCCTCGAATATCTTGTGATGCCGCTGTTCTCCACAATGCTACTCAAACTTTTCAGAAGTTCCTAGACTTGTGGCTTCGTACCTGGACGACATCATTATCTTCCCGAAAACCCACAAAGAGCATCAACAGCACTTTCGGAAACAGTTCGAGGTTCTACAGCCGGCAGCTTTCACTATTAACTTCTGCAAGTACCAAATTGGTCTACCAGAGGTCACGGTTTTCGGCTACCGAGTCTCACAAGATGGATTTCGGTCCCCGCCACACAAGGTAGATGCCATCGAGCGCATCCTCAGGCCTTCAACGTACCATAAGCTATGCAGCTTCCTAGGAATGAGTCAACTACTACCAACGCTGCATCTCGAACGCCGCCTAGCTGCTAGTTCCCCGTGGACGATTTGTTCCGAGGTGCACCTAAAAGGAAACAGGCTAACCTGAGAGGCTGGACTTCCACTCAAGAAGATGCCTTTTTTTGCGCACAAACGAGTTCCACGGACAACTCATTTCTCGCTCTGGATAACAACCCTTACTTTGTCCACAGATGCTCCGGCCACCGCCGTAGCCACGGCATTAGAACAGACAATCAGATCACGAGACGCAGTTCTTGGTGGGCTCCTTCTATAGAATGTTGATTAACACCGAGAGGAGGTGAATAATTAAGCTACGACAGAGAACTACTTGCCGCCTATGAAGCCATCAAGTACTTCAAGCGATACTTGGAATATCGCGTGTTTGTGCTCAGAATGGACCACAAATTGCTCATCTATGCCAGCCGATAGTTATCTCACAAGTCCTCGCCTCATCAGGAGAGATACCTCGACTATCTGATCAAATTTAATGTGGACTTCCAGCACATCAAATGTGAGGACAACGTCGTAACCGACGTGGTGCATGTAGCACCATCAGCATGCCGTCGGACCTGCTTGCTCTTGACACCGAAGCAGCGCAACAGCGGAAAAGGAGCTTCCACATCTCCTCGAGAGCGTCATTCTAGAACTCCAGTTTCTCGACATTGACGTGGCTTGCAATGTCACGTGGTTAAGTCATACCTGCTCCCTCGCTGCGACACCTTGGTTTCAACGTGCTGCACTCGCCAGCACACCGCAGTCCTCGAGCAACATCATGCGCTCTCTCGGCCAAATTCGCCTTGGCCAACATCAGGAAGGATGTATACAACTGGGCTCGCGCCTGCATTCTCTGTCGGCATAATTATATTGCCCTCCAGTCTTTTTTAACATGTCAGACAGCGAATTCGGGCACATCCACGTGGACCTCATCACGCTGACGCAGGTCACCACCTCCGTTACTGACTCTTCATCATCGACAGATTCACCAGGTAGCCAGTTGCTGTTTCTCTCTCAAACATTGCACTGCTGGGACCGAGGCCAACGCGCTCCTGAACAACTAGATCATCACTACGGTTGCCTTACCACCTCCGATCAAGGTGCACAATTCGCGTCGCAACTCTTCAACGGCTTGGCTCGCCTGGCGGGAGCGCAGCACATCAAGGTTGTAATGTTGTAGAGCATACTGAATTAATCAATCTGCTGAAAGACTGTGATTGGTCAATATTTGATACGCTAGACTTCGACCCCATTGCCGGATTGGACTGTTTAAATAATGACATTAGAAAGGCTATTGATGGTATTCCACCTGAGAAGATCCTTCGGTTAGAAAGAGATAATTTTCCTTAAGTGAATGGCCGATTAAAGCTTCTCTACAGAACACGCTACGTAATTTACAAACGACATAGAAGAACACTTGACCAAAGACTATACAGAGAGTTTGTCAAGCATCGTAGAGGTGCTGTTAAAGAAACAGAGAGGGCGCGTACTAAATACTTACACAACAAAACCCGACACTTTGGGGTGTGGCGGTGATGCATGCTGGGCCGATCAACGAAGTTAAGTAGCGTCAGCGTGGTTACTACTTGGATGGGTGACCGCTTTGACAATGCCGCAGCTTCGTTCATCGGTCAGCAGTATTTACACACGCAACAAAGTGAGCGGCAGGTGTGTAATGTATAATATTTATTAAATATTATACATTACCATACTGGATGGTTCGGAACCCACTTGAAACTGTAGGTCCAGTAACCGGGAACTGACAAGCCCGGTTATCTGTAGGGGGTTGCCGTCAAGTAGAAGCATACCGTAGAAGCAAGAGTAAAAATGACTACTAGACATATAGTAGTCCGAAAGCTTCTCGGCAAAACGAAAGTTAAGGTTGGGAAAAGTCACACCTCCCACACTACGGTGGTGAGTGAGGTGCCCTAAAAGCCCGAGGAGGGTATAGGGAGTACAATCCAAAAATACAATACTTACTTACACAACAAAATCAAGAATGCATCGAGATTTAACTAAATCTGAAGAGAGCTACGTAACATCGGACTCTTATCTAAATCTAAGTAAAAGTGACTTCAATGGCTTCTTTCCAGAAGAATTAAACGATCGTTTTACAAAGGTAAATCATCTCACAGAATGAGGATGAACAATAACTTGAAGAAATGGTCACCAACTCTCCGCCCGTGGGCTTTTCCTTCAAAGAAATAACTCTCAGAGACGTAAAGTCTACTATATCTCATTTCACATCAGAAGCTGTGAGGGATGATGGGATCCCCCTTAGCATAATTGTTAAACCATGCCTTTTGTTGGTCCTCATTTGGTAAAGATGTTCAACGAATCCTTGAGACAGGGTGTTTTTCCGACAAGAAGAAGATTCACGTTATTCCTTTGAGGAAGATGCGCGCTCTTTCGACTACATTTGATTATTATCGATCTATTTCTATCTTGCCGTTTATCTCAAAAGTTTATGAAAAGATCGTTCACTCACGAATGATCGGTAATATGGAGAGCAACAGTTTGATAGATCCTCTCACAGCAGGATTTAGGAAACACCACTTCACTCAGACAGCTCTCTTGAAACTGACATAAAAGTACTGGTATGGACAGTAAATTGCTAACAGTTCTTTTTCTATTTGATTTCAGCAAGGCCTTTAACTCGATCTCTCGAGCAAAGCTTCTCCACAAGCGTCAGGCTAGGCGGCACGACTAGAGGCCGAATGGGCAGCCGCTTCCGTCGATTCAATGTCAGCAAAATTATTGTTTGGCCCGACAAAAGTTATGTGATATAAAGTCTGATAAACAGATAGGAATTACTGATATTGGGGCGGAGGACGGCGGCTTCATCCCTTTTTCTAAGTGCGTTACAAGTCTTGGTGTTGTGCTTGACAACAATCTTACGTGGAAAAAGCAAATTGACACCGTCACGAAAAAGTTCAATAGAGTGATGTACTGCTTGAGATTGTTCCGTCGTTACACCACCGAGACTCTACGCATTCGTCTTGCCAAAGCTCTGGCTTTTCCTCACTTGGACTACTCTTCACTGGTGTACTCTGACGCATCTCTTCAACTCCGAGCACGAATTCCGTTCATGCAAAACACCTGCATACCCTACATGTATGACCTTCAAAGGGTTGATCACGTCTTCCCGTATCTCAAACTCGCTTTCGTTTTTCAGAAACAGCACTCCCCTCACCGTCAAAAATCCAAAGCTTATCATTCTCAACTCGAATTCCAGACGTATGCAACCCAAAGGAAAAAATAATGTCCGAACTTTGTGATTTAGTGAAGGAACGTTGGAGACACAACTCAAAGAGTTGAGTATCGCCCTCAGTTGTAAATGTTGAGAGAGTCGACTGTTCTTTCAGTCGACTCTCTCAACATTAGTGAAGGAACATTCGGTCGATATTGCTTGTGTCACCGAAACTCACACCCAATCGCTCTGAAACGGTACTTTTTCATTCCAAATTAGGTACAATGTCTATAGCGGTGACCGCCCCAACTATCTACCTACATGCTAGCGTCGCCACTGTAGTCAGAAACTCTTTAAAGCACAAAGCCAAAAGCTTGCACACTCGGTTCTTTGAAGTTTACGGCGTTAAAATCACTCATAACGAAAGACCTTTCAAGTTCTATACCTGCTATTCACCACCTAGCTTCAAAAATCTTTCAGAAATCATCTATTTTCTCAACTTCGAGAACCAACTGTTCTAGCAGACGACTTCAACGCAGAGCAACGCTCTTGGCGATGTGTCGCGCTGAAAGTGCAAAGGCTATTTAATGCAGATTTTACTCATGGTTCAAGCTGATCTTTCTGAAAATCAAGATATTCTAGACATTTTCATTACTAAAAACATCACTTACAATCGAGAACCATGGTTAATCTTCCCTTTAAACTTCAACCATAAGCCTGTATTTTTAGAATTCCTCAGGGACAGCCTTTTAGACAATCCTTTAGAGACTGAAATTGACATAGCTTCACCTTGCAGACAGCAAATGCAGGCTTCCGCTGATAAAAATGACGTCGCTATTGCTCCCACGCATGAAATGTAGGAGAAAATGGAACTGATTAGTAGTTCAACTCCGATCCCTCACTTCAAATTAAGTCTTTCTCCCGGGTACGTGCATTCATCTACCAAACGAAACGAATGCGAAGATAATTGCAACATCGTACCTATGATGCTGATGGATTAAAGTTGACTATTTTTTTACGATGAACATGATCCATATACATATTACACTGATTCGAGCCAAGACACCCAATCTTCAAAACCGTCATACTTAAAGGTAAAAATATTACAGACAACAATGGTGTTTTACAGTTTATGGAAAGAGATCGAATGAAATCAGCAGAATTAGGTTAATTGTTCGTGATATGCAAAATGTCTTTGAGTTACGCAAAGACTGAGCCTTACCAGCTCGACGTATTTGAGATAATTTTTAACGCAAAAAACGCCCCTCCCCTCATAAATAAAATAGAAGAGCACGATTTTGACAAAAAACTTTAAGCAAAAGTTTAAACAATGGTCAAAGTTTTTCCTATGCAGTCATTCAACAGCTCCAGAACCGATCAGTATTGTTCAAAAATTACTATATCCAAGCGAAAAGTGGCGATCGCTCAAGAGAAAAGGATAACTGAAATGGCAAAAAAGATATTAAATCTAAAAGAAAGTCGAAAGAAAAAGACTACAATGAAAAAAATACCAGGAAAATTAGTTTTCCTAAGAAACGTTCGTGGAAAATTGCTGGATAAAAATGCATTTCTTCTTTTTGAAAATTATAAATACCATTAGAATTTATTTCTCTATTGGTCATGGATTATTTCTGTATTGGTCAGCTGAAACTGCTGATGATAATGTTTAGAGCAGTCGTAGCAGTCACAATCCAACCGATTTTGAAGAAGAATATAACGTTAATAACAATTCATCAACTCATTCTAGAGCGGACACCAATACCATTGAGAATCTAGACCACGCAAATGCAAGTATCTCTACAAATAAAGATATACGATCGAGGCTCCTGCTTATGCTGGTAATGTTGAACGTAGTTTTAGCAGTCACACTCTAGTTGATTATAAAGAAAATAACGTGAATCCCAATTCATTGACTACTACGCAAAAAAAAATTTCTTTTGCACACTGCATCATCTTCTAATCAACATTCTCCAGCACGTTTACAATGCAAAAATCACACCTTTGGCCGTATACCGAAGAGACGTACCACATCTTTATGCGGGTCTACGTCAAAACCGAAGGAGAGAAAGAAGAAGAAAGGTTTTGAGAGCTTAACGGTAAAGTTTCATCGTGTCATATCAAGGCAGGCGAGAAAAGAGATCTATCTTCTACGTGAAAAAAAACTACTGGATAATAAAGAATAGTTCTTCTTAGCGATTTACCACTAAACTGTCATCACCAGATGAAATCAGATGTACCGCAAAAGTCATGTGCGGCATCAAATGAAACAAGTGGTTCTTATAATCTGCGTTCATGAAAATGCCTGGAATTTCAGAGAATTCATCACACCTGTATTTTCTCAAATAATAAGACTACTGATAATGATGATCAGTAGACTATGATACTACTAACTCATGACTTGTCGTATTATAAGCCATTAAACACACTAATGGATCATCATAGTTAGTATAGAACCTCATTTAGTAGATACTATATTACACCAGGATTCGTAATGAAACAAAGTTACGCAAATGATGGATAAACAATAAATAATCGGTAAAACAATGATCAAAGTGTATCCAAAATAACGAAACCTCCTAGATTGAGGCCACAGTCTTTTCGAGAACGATGAAAATGTTTGAATGAATTTCTTGGCATAAGAAACAAACAGCAGAACAATGACCTATAAGTTAGAGTTAGCAAGTAATATTTACAACTATTTTCACCGACCCTGATGCAATGCCTTTGATGATCATAAACATTATCCCTTGTACACGATAGTCTCATGAAAATTCAGATATAAGACGAACACAAAGAAGCTACCTATTTTAACAATAGAATCTGTAAGAGGAATAGGTTTTATGCTTTCAAAATGATCAGCGATTTGCAGAAGACAGCTAGCAACACTCAACCGTGAAAAGTAAATCAGTAGTAAAGGAAGTCCAATATTCTGCAAAAATATTAGATACCGCTGTTAGGCTTGGATGTGACCTTAATCATCAAACTTCATATTCTTGCGCTCAGTTGAACATCCGTTGATAAGGGTAATAAGTTTCAATAGTCCACAGTTCATTCCATAGTTGTATTAATACTCCATACTTGATGAGACAGGCACGGTCGTTGATATTCCTTAAATATGAAAGAAGACGTGGACGGTTTTATCTGAAAAAGTAATATGTCATGTTAATACTAATCTGCACTATAGTTTATGAATGCATGTCGGACTTGTTTCTGAGTCCTACTACTTACAATACCAACTCTACTTTACATACCTCTGTAGTACTTCAGGACACATGAAGTAATTGTATCAAAGTAAAAAAATTAAAAAAAACCATAAAACTATAACTCTATCTTTCTTAATCCAATTAGAAATAAATAAAAAAAACAAAAAATGTAGTGCATTCGTTGTTAATTATGTGGTGTATGAGAAATGTGCTAATGAAATATATATACAAAAGAACTAAAATATTAAAAATAAATAAATGAATAAAAAGGCATGTCGAACATGTCTGACCTGGACGATCGCCTGACTATTCACTAACTTGCACTACTTGTTTATCTAGATGGATGTGCTCAATTACGTTTCATGATCGTTGAGTAAAACATAAACGGTCAATTCAAAACAAGTAAAATTTATAATTACTCAACGATATCTAAATATACTTATATGTGAAGAATAAAAAACATTCGTACTAGAAAAAATCGTCTAGCAAGCAAAAAGCTACAAGCTTCGAGAGACACAAACGAACGACTTGCACCTTCGTTATTGATTATAGGTAGAGCATATAGCTGGCAGCAAGGATATAGATAAAAAAGCGTCGTGCAACTCGGATAAATACGTTGTACATGTAATAATATCGAGAGAAATACGCCTCTAACAAGAAGCCTATAATTTATTTCTCGCGGAAGCTTTACTATAATAATAGGGTAAGCCACAAGAGAAAAATAAAAGTTTATGCGGCTATTATTTCTTTTTTTTTTCTGTCATATAGAACGCATAATAATAATTGTCTCGTACAGAGTTTCAGTGAAGTACGTGATTTATTATTCATTTCCGCAGAATAAGTGATCGATATAACGAGACATTATATCGATTAAGCCGTAGAAACATTGCGTGCGGAAAGAATATTGAGTTTTATGTTGAAAAAAAAATTTCTGCCTTAAAATTCTCAAGCAACTTTAATTTTTGCTAGCAAGTGTTTCATAAATACAAAGATTCGTATTGCTATTAGGATCTTGAGAAGCTGTAAATACATGCATTGAATCGAAGAAAGCTATTTTTTTTTATTTTCAAGCAGATATTACATTCCATTCAATATATTCCGTATTTTCACCCAAGAACATTCATTACCTTATTTACAATAGTTATAAAAACTTTGGAATAACACCCTTCTTCGACGCTTTACGACTCTAAAGTGAACTTATTCTTGACTATATCTATTATTTATATTGCAATGGTGCATTGAATAGTGCATTAAACATCTTAATGAATAAAAACTAATAAAGATTTTATCCGAAACTTCTTTCGACAAAGATATTTTGATTGAATTAAATAAATTAGTGATTCGGTGTGTGTAATTTTTTTAAATCTGTATTCATGTGAC
>JAWWMK010033826.1:0-13255 GCA_035047105.1 Galeopsomyia nigrocyanea
TTATATATGTATATACTATAGTGAGGTAAAAAAAGCTGACGCCAGAGCTCCGTGAAGCGATACGCGACCTTAAGACGTATAGTCTCGCTTCACGGCGCATCACTCGCATGCATAATATATTTTTAAAAAAAAAACCTTAACTAAGCTTATAGCTGTATACAAGACCATCCTGTATTGCATTTGTCTGAGATGTGTTTACGGAAGTTTCGCGATGTTCTGGGATTCGATTGTTGGATATGAGTTTTGTTCGATGATCGGAAGTTTTTTTTTTGAGCCACAAAATTAAAAAATTAATGTATAATCATTTCTCGAAACAAATTTCAATTTTCATAAATTTGAAACGTGAAAATTGTAATTATGAATATATATTCGAGCTAACGATTGCGACGAAATTGCAAAAAATTATAATTGTTCGCGAAAGAATTTTTCCCCATAATTCCTTCGCTTTAACCAATTATTACCTTTTGTTTCTATGTATTCTAGCAGAACAACTTGGTATTTTTCAAAGACCGGAAAGTTGCAAGTCTTGACGGCTTTTTTTTTAAGCAAAAACACACGTAAATATTCCTTTGTTTCTTTCACTTTCCACTCGTTTTTTCTCTCTCGGAATAACTAATAAAAATTCCATTTTCCACAAGCATACCATCATCATCACACACATTTGTCATCATACATCACAGCGATATTTACACTGCAAAAGTTTGCAGTGAAGTAGCGACGCAATATTTCCCGCGACGCTTTTTTTTAACGACGCGTGCAACGAAGATGGAACTGCAGCTCAAATGTCAAGTTTTATGGAAAAGTTATGACCGGCATATAGCGTTGGCAGTAAACGCGCGAACTTCAATCTACATTCGTTGCGAATGCTTTTTGTCATATATGCGAGAACTATGTGTGTGTGTATAAGTATGTGTGTGTATGCGATAGCGAATATAAGCGTTTCAACACTCATACAAGCTGCTCTCATGCGTCACATATTGTGCGCTTGTAAGCCGAAATAATCTAGCCGTGAAATGCCAACAACACTTCGTGCGAGAGAGAATATAATTTGAAATTTTCGGATCGATACATGTATGTACATGTACGAATATGAGTTACAGAGTGATTATATACTGTGATTTTCAACGATGTAACGATGATGTAAATTGCTATCAATTTGGTTCGAAATTTTCGTATTACTTTAAATTATTTTGACTTTTTTTTTCTTGCAGTAATAAAAAAGAGTGTAGGTGTAAATTCTCTTTCATTTAATCTGAAATACACCTTTTTTTTCCTCAAATTTCATCGCTATAAATTCATCCCACAAAATAGCGATCACTCGAATGGTAAAAGCATTCATCAGTATATCACCAGCAAAGTTCTCTAACGTCGTTTTAGCCGCATCTACTCTATATATATAACGGGTAGAACTACTACAGCCCATTTCACGTTTTTTTTATTTCATTTCCCCGTTTTTTTTTTTGCAGTTGCTCTCCATTACCTGGCTTGCGCGCGAGATCGAGTTTCGCTTCGGTGATCGCTTTTTTATGTCGAACGCCCTTGTACGTGGGGGCGTGCAGCAGCAGCAGCCTCCCTCGCATACGCAGACGATAAAAAGTTTTCGCTTAGAGAAGCTTTTTTTCTTCTTTTTTTTTAAATGACTCGGGATTATAAACCGTACATCTTTTTTTTTTTAACGATTGAAATTACGATTTTTTTTTCGAGTAAAAGTATTTTTTTTTATTTTCCCCGTTAAACAACAAGGAAGGAGCCGCGTAACGTTACTTTAGCATGCTCATAATACCCGCGCGATGCTATATCTTTCAGCTGAATCTTAAAAAGAAAAAAAAAAGCGCGCGCTTCCTATACTATGTGCATAACTTTAAGGTTCTTTAAACTGCTATCTCAATTAGCATACTCGCCGCCAGAGGCGTGAACAATTAGCGAGTCGCTGAAACAAAATATATATATCTTTTTTCGTGGAACGCACAATTTAAATAACCTATGAGAATAATAGACGAGCTTCCGTTGAAAATTATACTGGTCAAATAGCATTTTTCTTTTTTTTTGTGCCAATAATCACTTTGAGGTCACACACACAGAAAAGGTCTAGTCGCTTTGATAATGATGATAAAAGGGCTATTTTTTAACGCTGTTTTATCGCCCGACAGATAAGCCATGCTACGAAAATAGATGTATGTATATATATGTGTAATATGAGGCTCGAAAATTCATTTTCGCGAGCCCGTAAATTTCGCCGGTGAGAGAGAGAGGACGCAAGCCGCGTGTCGACTGATATGTATCCGTTCTTTCGCTGCTGCGCGTGAAGGTTTGACCGCGAGCACACGCGAAATTGTATTTTTTTTTTCGTGCTCGTAAAGTACGAAAACGTTGATTTATATTTCTCGAACGTAACGCTGTTTGATGATACGACGCGTTAAAAAATTAATAAAGTGTATGCAATAATCTCTGAAATATCGTGTACTAAATTGACATTCCAAAGCGTTAAAAACAATTCTCAAAAGTGTCGAATTTTCCACAACGATCCGGCCGACAATTGAAAAATTAAATATATAACGAGGAACGTATTATATAGTTGCAATTTAATTTGGCTGAAGCGCGCGCGCGCTCGCGAAACGGCCTTTAACGCGCGTGAAAAGTAACGGCAAAGCTCGTCCAACGAATAAGGAATAAACACTCGCATATACCTCTCTCTCACACACACACACACTCAAGTTTTTCCTAGTTGTACATATCCGTTAACTCGCGCCTTAATTATGCTTTCATTTTTCTCCTGCACACGCAACTAAACACCGCGTGTGCATATATCCACCACGCACATACACACGTAATAAAGAAGAAAAAAAAATTATTCTTTTTTTCGACGTAACACCAGAAAGAGAGAGAGAGAGAGAGAGAGAGAGAGAAGAGAGGTTTGCTCTAAATGTATACGTTTCTTTTTCTCTCTCTCTTTCTCTCGGCTACCCCGCGGCGATATACACAGCCAACGACGTTTCAAGTATGTGTGCGGCGGTTAGTGGGTCACTTTTACCCCCCTTTACGTTCTTCTCTCTCGAACTCTCTTATCGCCATACAGTCGTATAGAGCTACGATCTTATCGCTCGAATGTGTGTGTGTGTGTGTATGTGCGAGAACTTATGGCGATCTACGTTTTACCGTATGATACTCGCTAAGATTACGGACTGCGTTCATACCATTGCTGCTGTATGCTGCTGGCTTGACGTGTGATAGAGAAGACTTTTCTTTTTTTTTCTTTCGTTGACGACGACGACGACGACGACGATTTGTTGAGCTGTTTGTTAGACTGATAAGCTTTGAAGCGTTGTGATTGAGGCGTTTATATGTGTATGTATATATGCTTGTTGATTCAATCAGGCATCTGTTCTGTTGAGTGATATCATAACTTGAAGAGAGAGAGAGAGGAAAATTGATTTCTCTCCCTCTGATGTAATTGTATTGCTCTCCGGTGTTAATTGAATGGCTTTCTCACGAGTGGAATGATTATATATCGCGCGAGGATGTGTGTTATATAGGGAGAATATGATGGTTTATTTTTTACGGAGGAAGTAAGACTATTTATCGAATGAAAAAAAATAAGTGATAAACTTTATTCTGTTATATACAAACAAAATTAACAGTTCACTCGTTAGCAAGATCAAAATATATCTCATACTCATCAAAGTCCAATTCAAGACTACTTCGCTATACTTCGAGAATTCAATCGAATGACAATTAATTTTAATTCCATCGACTGGCGTCGGTTAAACTTCGCCTGTTGAGATGCAAATGAAATTGCGACGACAAGAGCGAATCTCGGCTATTGCATATTTAGAGCATGTAAATCTGAGCAGAAACTATTGATATAACGCCTCGTTAACAATTCCAAGTGACTTGACGTCGGGAAATTTTCTCGCTAAAACGGACTCGTGCTCGATTTCTCTCTGCGTTGATACATTTCTTTTACGCGAAATCTTATATTAGCTGAATAACTCGTGGTAATAACGAATCGATATCGATTAAAAAAAAAATACAATTCGTCGTATCATTATGCATAAGAGTATAAGTGTGCAATCGATCAAGTTATAAGCGAAAGAAAGAAATAAAAGTCACGAGAGCGTTATATACTTATCTCGACTCGCACGAAACGATACGATGGTATAAAAGCGCCCCACCCGTCTTTTATATATACATGAAATATGCATGAGAGAACACTTATTTATTTTCACAATGACAACTTCAAAACCAACTGTGATACGTCTTTTGCAGTGCCGAGCTGCAGTAATATTTGTGCTGCGTAATTGCGAATTAGATATATACATATACGAAGATACGAGAAATCGACGGGACATTAATAATGCATTGAAAAAGGCGCTTTTAATCTATCGATTAAGTCAATAACGACTTGACATCGATATTACTCCGTATGGACCGCGGCATTCCGGGTTTATTAAACGGCGATTAATCATTTCGATAAATCAATTTTACAATATTAGCGATGTATGTATACGTATAATTAAATATTAATTTATTTCGTATTTTCTCTTCGTATAGAGTTTTGGATTTTCATCTCGTAAATCTTCCAACTCTATCTCACACCAAACAAAAAAATGAGGTAGTGGTCACGGAATGGTGGTCCGAACTTCCGCGAGATTTAGAGAGGAGGGCAACATATATGTGTGTGTACAGTTCTACCGAATGCAATGAATCATAAAATTTCTGCGAGGATGCGGTTGCGCGCGGCTCGCTCTGCAAAGGATCGACTGGCGATTGTACGAATGTTTGGTTCAGTGAACTCGTAAAATTGGTTTTTGAAGCTTGAGTTGAACTGTGTGAATTTTTAGTTTGGTTTTTTATTTCTTGAAGCTGTGTTTATTTAATATTGAAGAAATAAAATATAATTGTGAACGGGCAAATTGATCAATAACAGCTACTCTGTGTTAAATATTTAGTATATTAACTACGCAATGTTACTATAGTTAGGTGTAATGATATCCATCTACAAACAAGAAGCTAAACTACATTTATTAATGGCATATAATGACTTGAACAATAATGATTTTGACCGTAAATGTTTGAAAAACATATCTTTGACTTTATAGTAAAAAATTGCTCTGATAATCAACACACGAAAAGAAAAAAAAAATTTTGTCGTGTAAACCATTGAAACCTCAACACTGTAAAATACCACAAGTACAAATTAATTCAAACCTCGAAACAATAGAACCAACTCCATAGTGTATCCACAATCCAAGAATAATCGTGCAATTGGTTTTGCACGAGAACGCGACAACAACAACGACACCGCATATATGCACCGAAAAATTTCCCCGCGCGATTATAAAGAATACACATATACACCACAGCAAAATAAATTAAAAGAGAAAGCCTTGGCTCTCAACAAAAAAAAAAGTCGCTCTATCAACATATAATCCAGAGAGCCGAGGCACGCGGTTGCGATAAAAAAGAAGTCGATCGCGAAAGTAGGTAAAGACAAATCGGTAACGACAATCGCAGCGGCAGCGGCGACGAGAAAGAAAGAAAAGAGAGAGAAAAAAAAATCGACGAAGAGAGGCGAGAGATGGCTTTCGCGCATCGATAAATTTCAATCCTTGCAAGCAAGCAAGCAAGCACAAGTCGTTTTTGGACCGGTTGTTCGCTTATAAGCCCTCGAGGCGATTCTTATCGATCTTTATCCCTGTCCGAGAATTCGAGGGTTTTGTGCGCCACACGTTTCTTGTGTGTATACACGCCGAGAGACGTGTGCAAATGCAAGAAACTTTCCAATTGAAAAGTCGACAAGAGCTCGCGCGCACACGTATATATAGATACGCACACTTTAACTTACAGCACCGAAGTGGAGAAGAGAAAAAGAGAGAGAGAGAGAGAAACAGCTTCGCTGCTAATTCAAGTGGTTTTTCTGGGCTATTCAATGGAGTCGTTGTGTTACTTTACACTTTGCAATTGTCGTTTGGGATACTACGCTCTTTTGCGATGCTTGCTATTTCGAGAGTTTATCCGTGTTATAGAGTAGGCTATAATGATTGTGTTTGCGAGAGTGTTATTTTTTTTTGTATGTTGGACATTTAAAGATTGCATGTTAGAAAATTTTGTCTATGATTAAAATTATTACTATATGATCCTGACTTTGTAGTTAAAAATTATTCCACATTTTACCCATATTAAAAAGGCTGCTATTGTCGATTAATAATTATCAAACCAGATCCTCTATCCTCCTAAAAGATAATCAAGAGACATCTAACTTCACCAAACCATATTAAAAAATTTCACCAACGACACCAAGAATAAAAAAAAAATCATCACTCAAACCAAACATCACATACACACTCAGTATACATCTGGTCGCACAACTCTCACCTGCCGCGCTGCGTGTCTGCCGTGTAATACGTGGAAAGGGAGCGGTGCCCTTGACACGATTACCGCGAGAATGCCGAGATCCACGCGTGAAAGAGAGAGAGAGAGAGAGCAATATAGTAGTATATAGGTATATAAGTGTGACCTCATGGCGCGCGCTATAAGGTCGCACTTCCGCGTGCAACACCCTGCGAGCACTGCGCGGGCCGCTTGCCTTGCTTGCGTTGTCGCTACGCGAGATCTTGATTGATTTACGAGCTCTCTTATTCGGACCTAGCGGTGCAGGTGTTACGAGAGTTTCAGCTTGGCTTTTTTTTTCTTTCTTTTTTTTTATGAAATCTAGTTGTTTTTTTTTTATTGGTAAAAGAATTGAATAGGTGTACTTGTGATTGCAATAATTTATTGAATCTAAGCAATATTGTGTGCGAAACGGTACGAATTATGCAATAAATTTACATGGATTATTACTACTATTTTACATGAATTAGTCAAATTAAATTATATGGATGCTCAAACGTATAATATATCAGTTATATATAAATCAAAGTGATGAAATTGCATAATGTTGTATTTACGTTCACCTACGGCTTCAAAACGCAACTAAAACATCAAACGACATTGATTTCCAAAGGACATTAATTTCTGAAAAATTGTCTATGTATTTTTCTATAAATATAATCTAAAGTAAAGACTATAGCTCGATTCCCATTCAACAGTTCAAACATCGCAATTAATCTCAATTATTTTTCCATTTTCAGGTAAGCTTGTCTCACATAACCATCGCTCAATTAACGTAAGTTCCGCCACGCCACTTCCACTAATTACGCTCTCATATTTACCGACCACTCATCAAGCAAAACTCTATCAATAATGCCAAAAAGTTTCAGCTATACGCTCAATTAATTAACTCATATCCGCACTTTACAACCGCGGCAATATAACCGCTATATAAACGTCAAATACCATGAATAATAAACCATCAAGCATTTTCCAAGTCACGTCACTTTCGCTTGATTTTCCATCAACATCGTCATTTATTATTTCACTCTCTCGATAATAATCACCCCCATTCTCGAAAAAAAAAATATCAATCATTTTATTTCCCATTCGCGGAAGTGCGCAATTAAACGCTCTCGACATACAAAAAGAGATATCGATTTGCCTTTGAAAGACGACGACGACGAGATGTCTCGATTACCAGATATCCGATAAAGTACTCCCACACTAAGTATATATACTCGTATTCTCATCCCCTTCGTCGCTGAAAACGTGCTTGTTTATCTTTGCCTTCCCTATATACATCGCGCGTTGATTATTTTTGTCTTTTTCTTTTTCTTTTTTTTTTCATTTTGCGAGAAAGAGCCGTGTGGCGTATATATATCTCGTGTCGATGCATTACGCTAATGACGCTACTCTTCGGGCCGTTTTCTCCGAGATGAGTTTCTTGAGACGGTTTTTTTTCGTTGCTTTCTTGTTTCTCTCTTCTTGATGTGAGATTCATTTTAAACGGCGATGGATTCGACGAGGAAACTTTCTTATTTGATTTATCGTTTCAGTACTGTTTGAAGGAAAAGCTCTTTTTTTTTTGCCTATGTTGGATTCGTCATTCCGAATAAAGATCATCGTCACGGCTGAATTGTATAATCAGCGAAATCACATTAAAACTTTAAAATCCTCATTGTCCACTCGAACGAATCTAATTCAGCAGCGACTCGTTGTTTCAAGACAAAATCAACAAAAACTCGCAAGTTTGTTGGACTAACATTGCTTCGCTGAGACGAGAGAGAGTATTCAACAAATCTAAGTTGTGTAAACAAACTCTCTAGACTTCCAACTAACTTCAGCAACAAACTTCAGTTGCACGAAGCTACTTTCGCTAGAACAACAAAAGGACAAGTCGACCTCTATCAATTTCAATCGGATGCAGATGAATTAACATTAGCCAAGTTTTTTTTTTACCGTTAGATTTTCCATTTAATCAGCGTGAAATCTCAACTGCTACTAAAAAGCGAAGGAAATCGAGAGACGAGGGTGAAAAAAAAAGTTTGGCAGCTGATATGATAATAATAAGCTTAGTCATTCTATGCGCTAAATTGTTTTTACCCTGATCGCCGATACAATACTCGAGACTCCGCGGGCGAAATCTGATGGTCTTACTTATGCGGCTTTCTCGATGGTGGTCTGTTACTTTTCTTCTTCTTCTTCTTTTTTTTTTGCGAATTTTTCAGTTTCAGTTGTATCGATGCTTTCGATCGAAAATTCCAAGTTTCTAAATATGCCTTCGATTTATATTGACAATTCAAAACAAAAGGTAGTTTAATTACCCGTAATTTCCTAACATTTTCTTGTTGCCATTATTCTTAATTAACAAGCTTCGCGTCTAGACGTCAAAGACATGAATATTAATGGATAAAATTTTCGATACCACGACGTCATAACGAGCAAAACCACCGACGTGTCGCATACACGCGATATAAAAAAAAAAGTTCAAAGAACCACAAAAAGAGCGTCGACCTTTTTTTCTTTCTTTTCTTTTTTGATCCCGCGCACGGCGTGCCTCTCGCGTCTAACGAGTATAATGTATATATAGGAGGAGTAAGCCAAAGTTGTGATGCGATGACTCGATCTCCCTCGAGCCGTGAATCATTAACGAGACGCTCGAGAAAGCGAGACGTGAAACTACTACTGCATAGACGTTTGTTTGGGGATGCTGCCTTCCTGACTGCTAGCTACTGTTTGTTCGCCGAGTTTGTCAGTTTGGTACAGTTTTGGAGTTTGTGTGCTTTCCTGGAAGGAGAAATCGAAGCGTATATAAACTAGCTCCGATGGATAAATAAAAAAGCGAATTTTATTTTATATATAATATCGGATCAATTAAAATTGGAATTCAAAGGATATACCAACGATGAGTCAGCTGAAGACGATCCTAGCGGATTCCTCCTTTTTTTTTTTTGCCATGACGTGGCATGAAATTTCGTTGTCTGAGATAACTTTCACGTGCGTAATTCGGAAGTCGTTTTACATAACGATCGTGCGTCACACATACACACATCCAAAAGAACTGTGTTGATATGAAATATGGAAGAGCGTCTGACTAATCGCGTTTCTTACTACTTCAGTTTTACTTTCATTACGCGCTGAAAACAATTGGAAAAAAAAAACAGAATGACCTCACTTTCACTACGACAATAACAGCTGTTGTGGCAGCTCGTTGACATTGCTTGTATTTTTTTTTTCAATAGCCGTCAGTTTCACTTTCGAACGCGCTTTTGTCACCTCGCGTAATTGCAGGGTGTACAACGTGTGAATTCCTGGTTTTTGTGGTTAGACGAGTTTGGAAACAACTCTGCGTTGAGATTCGTAGAATGAATGGCCCATTGTCGTAGTAATTGGTGAAAATGTCTGTTTTTAATAGCTTCGAAAATTGAGTAAAAAAAAATAATTGTAACCACAGTGTTTCGCAATATCAAGCTCAAAAATCGTATTTTCGTATTAACCAATAGCAAACTCGCGACACGACGGATACTCGAGCAGGACTAATTACGCAGGTGGCAAGTCTCTCGTCGGAGCATTGCAAACATTGCTTGTACTCGACTAGTAGCGCGACTACAATGCTAATAATGCTATACCCTCTCTCTCTCTCTCTCTCTCTCGCTCGAGGTCGTGTAATACGTGTATATGTGGGTGAGAACTCGTGGCAGGTATGTGTATACGCGCGTAACGAAGTACGTACCTTGCGGTTGCTCGAGCATGTTTAAAAATTGGTTTTTGCATTTGAGAATGAATTTAAAAATTGAAGCGGCATTTTTGTTCAATTTTTATTGTAAAGATGTTTATTTAACTCTCTTGCCATCAACAATGTGAAAAAGTACCGAATAGTGGGAGTTTTTTTTTTCAATGGAATTCATCACATGTATAAACAGCTGTAAAATTGGAAATACATCTGACACGTGTCGAACGTTCGTTTGTTAGATGTGGCTCAGCGCCTGCTAATCAATATTCATTTAGGGAAAGGACGTTTTGCTAACTAACTTGCGCGCGCCATTTACATTTCTCGTTATTCCACTTGATTGAACGCGGGTAAAAAATATGGTTGAATGTAGCTTTATTTCCATATCGAATAAATTTTGGATTGATTTAGAATTTATTAGTACTTTTCGAATTGAAAAACACCTACAATTTCATTTAATTTTACGTGATGAATAATATAGCTATGTAGTAATATTTTCACTTAAATATTCATAAACTATTATTTTAAAAAATCTGACCACTGACGTCCCTATTTTGCCAAACGACCTTTCATGGTTGCGCAATAATATTTTGTTTAATCAAGTGACTTATCGAGAAAACTATTGCAAGTTTACTACTGATCGTCTAATTTTCAATAGGATTATTCTTCCCTGACATAATCATAAGTTTTATGTTTCATGTGTATTCACGTTTGATGGCTATTCATAAATTGATCTATTGAAACATGTGGCTTTGCCGCTCTGAATGAGTATTACGAGCACATCCGAGAAATTTAGTATCAGTTACGAATATTAGTTTTAACCTAAACAAGTGTTGAAATTCTTAAGCATCGTTCAAAGTACGTCATAAAACAAAAAGACGCTCGACAAATGTCATATGGTTACCGTATAGCTTCACATACTTTTTTCCCCACTTATTCGTTTAGCAGACGATGAACAAATTGTTATGATAGATTCTAGCTATATGGTATTTCTGGGTATTTGGTCGACTGCAGCAGGTTGCCCAAACGGACGGTATAGGGTCGCAGCTAACAGAAGTATGACATGTGCTTAAAAATGAGAAAAATATACGAGAAATATAGAATACTGCGTAAAATTAATGGACATGTTATTTATAATAATGGCCGTTACATCTATTAACTCGATAATATAACATTTATAAAAAATAATTCGAATAAACTGTAATAATTTGCATGAATTTTAATAAAATCGAATATCAAAAAACCCTTTTTTTTATTTTACTCACGTAAAGTGAGTGAAAAAACAATCGAATCGTCACATCATTAAAAAAAATCCCTCTTCAATCTCTTAATTAAACAATCACCCAAGTTCACGTACAAACATAATCTTGATAAAGCGGTGTTGAAGCGTCTGGCGAAAAAGGCCGCAAGAGAGCGAGGTGTAGTATAATACAAGAGAGTTTGCTTGTCCGACGAAAGAACGCGTGATTCCGTTGAGCACCTCGCAAAAGCGAGAAAGAGAGAGAGGAAGATAAGAATCTTCCTCGCTTATTGTCCTCTTGGTGCGCTGCTGCTTGCCGCCAACGCCGCCGGCAGCGTAATACTTTTCCGGCTATTCTTCTTTCTCTCTTATAGAGCTGCAGTTCAGTGCCTCCGTTGTGTATATACATACGCAGATTTCTCCTTGCAGTGTGTGGTAATAGATAATTGAACAGACAGCCTTGAGTTGTACGTGTGTTTGCGTTTTCTACTTTGAAGGAGAGTGCATTGATGTTTGGGTATTGTTATGAGTTTCAAGCTTCTTATTTTAGTTTTTATATTTGAATAATTGGCTGAGGATTCAGTATTTTAAGCTTTGTATTTCGCAATATCTACAATTGATTTTATTTAAATTGAATTTATATTTTTTCAAGATTGTTCAAATTGAAAGTCGCAATAAAATAAAACTTTCACAAACAAGCAAATGCACTTTCGAGTTTTGATGCAATAAACGGTGTCCTTTTATTTTTTCAGACGTGGAAAACGATAGCTTTTTATATTTTTACGCGTAAAACATTAAACATGGAAATTCAAGAGCTGAATTTCCCATTCCAACTAGTTCAAACCAACGCATCATAATATATAAGCCGATAACGACATAACATCCAATAATCCCCTGGAGACACACGCCACACGACATATAAATGCGAATGCTAACGACAAAATCAAATGCAGTGTTAAATGCCCCTGTAAAACCAGCTCGGCGATATATTTTACGAAAGAGAGTAACAGAGACGCGAGTGTAATAACCGTTCCACATTCTGAAACCGGTAACGACTTCTCTCCTCGCTCGCGTCTTCTTCTGCTACTTCGCATCGTCATTGTCATTGTACCTACGCGAGTTAATGCGTTTTAAACGAGCTTCCGAATGGCACGACGGAAAGGGAAGAGATGTATATATAAGTGAATCGTGTAATCATTCGAGATAAGTAGAAGTAAGTTGTGCAATTGGAATTTTTTTTTTTACGGTGACAATGGAACTCAAATTTTTTTCGTTTCTTGCCGTATCTAATAACACCTCGTGCAAAATGTTATATAAAGAAAAAAAGAAGAAGAAGAAGATTCCGTATGTTGATAAAAAAAAAAGCAAATCCTCACGCGGAAAAGCCAATTTGCCGCGCGAAAGAGAAAAAAAGGGAAAAGGCGCGTATAATTGAAGCTTTTGCGCGCCGCGGAAAATTGGGGGATTTCGAAAGCGAAAGCGCGCGAAGTCTCTTTTGTCGTGTGGGAAGAGTGGCTTGGCTGCTGTGACCAGCAGCAGCAGTAGCAGCAGCCGCGCCAATGTCCGCCACGTTTTTAACTGCTAATTTGGAGAAAGTCGGCAAAAGCCAATTATAAAAGGCCGAGGCGTGGAAAATTCGCACGTACGTAAGGAGGATAATCGAATTGCCTTGGCGTGTGTCCGTGTAAGGACTTTAACGAGCGAATTCTTTCCATGCGCTTGTGTCTGCTGTGCAGGTGAAAGTTCTTCTGTATGTGCATTTTGATATCGAAATTTTAGTATTTTTTTTGTGAGTTTCTTTTTGAAGTGTGAAAAATCGTGGATTCTTTCGCACAGATAATAGAAAAAAAACTCTAGAAGCATCAAAGCTTGAAAGGAAAAGTGCGAGGACTTGGTTGAAAGTGAAAGGCTCA